>JARFJB010000036.1:6640000-6875000 GCA_036346205.1 Vesta saturnalis | reverse complement strand
CAGATTTTGCTTGTTGTCACTTTTGATTCCAGTCAAGTTGTATAATATATACCAGGAACTAAAGTAGAACCTTTGATCGCTTACGCTCCGGCAACTACCACTCTAGAGATTAAAAGGTAACTTACTGCGGTGGTATATATGCTTTTTTGCCCCGAAGGAATTAAAACTAAGAAGCCTATATAACATATTCATATTACACTACAATGTAGTTTATTTAACGTCATGCCATTAGTACTACCTGACAGATCGTCTAACTTCAATTTTTTTACAGTGTTGCAGCATAACACTCACATTTTTTTTTAAATTTGAATTAGTACGCCTTAAAATGCACAAATTAGTAAAAAATAGGAAACAGTGATTGCATACCCCGTTGATACATTGTAGTTGTGGGTGCAAATGTACGGGATGGTTGGACTACCGATTCCTATTTTCCGAATACATTCATTGGATGCACAACTACAAATTGTTTGGACTTGAAAATACTGAAGAAACACGCATGAAAATCCATTGGTGATTGATGGCGTAAAAAGCGCTTTAAACTATATGTAATACTGCATTACATTGTTATACAAACATTTTACCTTTAAGCAAATAAAGGCAGTGGAAGAAATAAAAAATACAAAATTGTTTAAAAATACAGTAATAATTTAAATAAATTAGGGAGATGATGCCACCTATTCCTCATTTTTATTATTAGAGCTTTACTACCTATATGATGGCATAGTTAAATGTTTACAGTTTTATTCGTTATGGCCCTTTGCATTAAATAAATAGCAAGGCGTGTTACAGAGAGAAAGTTAGTAGTGAAATTATGTGGAATTTTGGTTTATATTTATCATTACGTATTTTTAAATACAGTTGAACTGGTTATTAGTTTTAGTATTTTAGCTTATAATATTCTCACTGTAGACATATCAAACAATAATAATCGTAAGTTTTGGAGTCCACAGTACATGTAAGTTTCAAACTAATATTGCGCCTCTGGGGTAAAATGTAAACAAGATGAATATAAGACTTAAAACTTGAATCCGCTGTACGTCTCCCTTGGGTTTCAATTTGCCACGATGTCTTTCTGCTAGAATATGCAGCTGAAACTGTCTTCCATCTGTAAAAACTTTACCGTTTTAGAACGATTGTAAACATGTAAGGAATTTTTACTACATACCTGGGGAATGTTTTCTGTGTATTATTTATGTCGACAAGCTAGCCTGAAAAGCCGCTTTGATTCTCGCGAGGCAACTATTCGAGAGATTTTGATCAATACCTTATATATTTCTATTTGCAAACGTTTTGTAAACTTTATTTTCTATGTCATATTGGTTAGGTTTGTCAAATTTTTACACTGTTCTATCATTGTTACACCCCGACTTTCGACATAAACAATTCCTTACGTAAATAGGCCTCTTGAGAGCTTGAATAAAGCCCAATGATTGTTTCGAGATTAAAGGAAAGCGTTTTGTGTATTACATCTATTTTTTTTTCAACTTCATTTTGATAAAATCTTTATGCTTAATAAAAATGTCTCCTAACATTATTAATGTCCTTAATAGTAAAGTTTATAAAATATATCCTATAAGTGATCATCTAAACGTAAAATTTGAAAACTTGGATGCTGTTACGGAATTCATAGTATTTTTCCGGATAGCTTGATATACAAACTAATAGAGATTTCCTTTGAATGTTTGTGAATATCTAGATCGTTCGCTTGATTTATTAACGTTGTGTCAATATACAGAGAAGGAAAACGAAGTTATAGCTATATTTAACTATAGATTATCAGTTATTTTGAATTTACACATAAAATCTTGCCTAGCGAAACAATTTAAGCACTATTGTATTAATGTTATACGCACGAATTTAATTTGTCATTTGCAAGATAAAAAAATTATGCATAATGTTGAGTTTATGTAATGTCTGCGTTTATGTGACAAACAAGTATGCCAAAATTAATTGCACAAATTAAAATGCCAGTTCTCTCTATTGCATTGTAATCGATGAAATTAGACAAACTATAACAATTTCAGTGCCTTCACCATTAATAATAAAGTTAAGGGGCTTAATACTTATCAGTGCTATAAAAAATCAACTTTCAACAATTAGAATGTGTTGTTACTATAGTCAAAAATAACTGTAACTGGGAGGCTACAACCCAGTAAGGTATAGACAATGTAAACCTAGCAGCTAGCGAGTGAACGACTTTGTTATAAAATACATGGATGCGTAGTGGAGAAAGTTTCATGATTTATTACACGCTAAACCCATTCTAGGTGTCATGACAGTTTATTAAGGTAAGCGAGTGTCCGGCCTAGCTCAAGAGTGAAGGCCGTGGGGAGAGTAAGTTACAAAATAGCCGAAATAATAGGCGAAGAATTCACACTTACCATACGTAGTAGCTAAAATCTTAAACGCTTTTCGTTAAGATTTAAATTAAAATTATACAATAAATTGTATATCGCTGCCAAGTTATAATAATAGAAACGGGAAGCGGAGAGAAAAAAAAGGAGAAAAAGTGGATGGGTCACTACTCACCTACGGATGTAAGGAATCGCCGGCGTCAGACGGTTTGGGTTAAGAAAGTTTCTGTAGAGATAAAAAATGCCGCCAGGAGCCGCTCCCCAAAAGAAGGACTCACCGTTATCCCAGATCCTAAATAACGATGTCAGAAAGAGACGAGTAGGGAACCGTAGAAAAACAGAAAGAAGAAACTAATAGGAAAAAGAAAAGTGCTATGGGATAAAAGAAAACCTATAATTATTAAATCACATAAAAAGAATACGTATAAAAATAAAACGTGTTTCAAAACCGCCATTCCAACCAGACAACGTACTTCGGTTGCATTAGAAGGAATAGGGATATCAAGAATAGCGCTGACCTTATGGGGATCCACCAAGAGACCATCTATATTGACGACATCTCCAAGGTATTTTAGCTCTGAACGACAAAAATTACATTTTTTCGGTCTTCAAGTGGGATCACCGGAGACTAATCTTTTGAAAATTTTAATGAGCACCTCAATATGTTTAGCGAAAGGTGTGGCAATGATAACGTCATCTAAATAGGCAAAGCAGTAGGGTTCAACATCTGCTCCTAACACACGGACAATTAGACGTTGAAACGTAGCTGGCGAATTTGTAACCCAAAACGCATAGGAGGTGAACTGATACAATTCACGATTAGCAACTGTAAAAGCAGTAGTCGCCTTCGATGAAGGAGAAAGAGGGATTTGCCAGTAGGGGGAGCGAATATCTAGGGAAGAGAGGAAGCGATTATCACGTATACGATCTAAGATTAAATAAATGTAAGTAAGGGGATACGCATATTTCCGAATTGCTTTATTGACTTTTCGTAAATCAATGCAGAAACGATGGCTATCATCCCTCTGTTTCACGAGCACTATAGGACTAGACCAGGGGCTGGCAGGGGCTCAACAACACCAAAAACTAATTCCTTATTGGCAATTTGTTGTAACGCAAGGGAGAGAGAGTGTAGTATCTCTGCTCGATGGGTTCAGCATTAGCAGCGATGTGAAGGAGAATCACAGCCAAGAGAAGAAGAGAATTTAAAAAAAGTTCTGTCAATCAGAGACTGAAGAGCAGTTTGTTGGAAAGGAGACAATCCAGAAAGGGACTTTAAATGGTCAGAGGAGATGGCAGGAAGAGTACAAGTATTGAAAGACAATGGCGCAAAGTTAATAGACTTATAAGACTCGATCCTAAGAATTAGCTGTTGAGATAGTACTGGAAGTACTAAGGTGTTAATAGTGACTGTCTTTGATTCTATAGTAATTGGCAACAAAATTTGACCCAAAACGTGGGATTTACTACCATTAGCGAGAACACAGAGAGAAATATCCAAGGGAGATAAAGGCTGCTTTAGGCGCTAGATCACTTGCCAACCACGACCACCAAGAATTCTACGGCAATAACCGTTATCTAAAAGACCCTTAAAGGTATTGACAAATATGGATACTTCAAGGTAAGGACGTTCGTCATTTCTGACAGTTGCAAAAACGAAATCCAACAAAAAACGATGTTTATCGTCTAAGCCAGCGAAAGGAGTTTCCGAGATTAAAGAAATACTGGAGTTCTCTCCTCGGTTAGAGAATTCAGACATTAGTTTCCCGAACGTGGAGAAGAAACTGGACATTTTGGTTTAATTATTCCCGGTTTTCCACAACCGTAACAGTGATGCTGGTGAGGCCCTGGACATTGTGGAGAGAGATTGCGCATTTTTTCCCAATTCCAAGAACGTATAGGTTTAGAGGTAGATTTGAAGGAGTTTGTAGGAGAAATTACATAAAGAGAAGAGTCATAACCAGGTTCAACATATCCCACATTAGGTTCGTGCAGTTTGGAAGTTTTTCTAGAACGAGGAGGATTAAAGATTTTTATATTAAGTATGTTGTGTTCTAATTTTTTGCCAAATGAGAGAAGTTGTGAGATAGATGTGATTTAGGTTAAAGCTAATGCTGTTTGGTACAACGGAGAGAGATTGCGAAGAATAAGCTGAAGTTGTTTATCTTCCGGAAGAGGTTGAAGTAGACGTTGCAAGAAAGTCTGCATGACAGCTGTATAAACACCGATAGTTTTGAGAGGTACCTATAGTACGGCTTCTAATTTCATCCATAAGTCGTTCGTCCACGGGAAGAAATTCGGATTTTAGAAAACTCCGTCTCCGTCTTTCCAAGTCATTGTGAAAGTTTTGTGAACACGAAACAGTAATAGGGCTTTACCGGTAAGTAATTTAGGATAGGAAGAATATAGTTGTTGAGAAGATAACCCACGAGAAATACGTAATTCTTCTAAGCGAGTAAGAAAGTCTAGTAAGGTAGCAGTATCGTCTCCGGAGAAGGTCAAGTTTAATTGAGATATCGAGAAATGCTTGAAGGAAATAGTAGGAATAGCAAGAGTATTAATGGAAGGAGTTGATTGTTCAGAAGATTCATCTGAATCAGAAGAGACTAATTCAGATTCACTCAATAGATTCGTGTTTGTCAACATGAGGACTGGAAGAGGGTAAATGGGAAAACTCTATGAAAGTTGATCTTATAAATGTTCTAACTTTAGATTCTGAATCGGACTTGAAAGCTTCAAACATCGACACAACGACGTTCAGCATGAATAAGAAGACAGCTAAAGCGTAGAAATGAGGCAGAAGAGACATCACCACAAAATGAAGAAAGTGAAGTTGAAAGTTCCTTTCGGCTAGCGTTAGGGCAGAAAGGTCATCGGTATGTCATGGTCTACAGCAGTAAACGATTTATTACTATCTAACTTCAAAGCGTTACTTACTGATTTGTGTAAAAGTTCGACTGCAATATCGCTCGGTACACCTCTAGGGTGAACCAATCTATCAACATCTAATTTTCAAACTACAACCATACTGAAAGTGAGGATGAGTAAACGAAAATTGGATAACAACAAAAAAGATGAAAGGATATTAAGAATGGTAAGAGACTAATCGAGGACCGCACGTTAGGGTACCAAATGTTATGTGCAGAAACGGGAATCAGAGAGAAAAAAAGGAGAAAAAGGAGATCGGTCACTACTAACCTACCGATCAAGGGACCGCCGGCGTCATACGGTTCGAGCGGGGTCAATAACGTTTCGGTAGGGATAAAAAGGGCGCCAGGAGCCGCTCCCCAATGAGAAGAACTCATCGTTATCCCAGCTTCTGAATAACGATGTCAGAAAGAGGCGAGTAGGTAACCTTAGGAAAACAGAAAGGAGAAACTAATTGGGAAAAGAAAAGAGTGTTGTGGGATAAAACAAACCCTATAATTATTAAAGCACATAAAAAGAATGCATATAAAAATAAAACGTGTTTCAAAAATAAACAAATTCTAACAAAAGACAAATAAATTGGCAATTAACGTCCAAAATGAGGTAAATACGCAATTAAACGTAAATTTGTAAACATATAACGTAGATATGTTCTACACGTTAATTTAATAATGCAAAGAAAACAAAATTAAAAGAAAATATTGACAACAGAAGTTTAAACAAAATTATTTCATAAAACGCTAAAAGTGTGAAAGGATCATTTTATAGTAAATTATAGTTATAGATCAATAGGAACTTGTTTAATTACGAAAGGCCTTCCTAAGGTAAAGCAGGTTTTTTTAGTGCAAAAAAATGTATATGCTAAATGATAATTTAAATTCAGAAATACTTGTTATGCCTAACAAAAATTTAATTTAAGAAATTTGAAAGAACGTTAAGAAAAAAATAAAATTTAACCAATTACCAATATCAAATTAGATTTTAAAAAAGTGGAAAATATTTAAAGCTAAACTACTGTGCGCAAGTTTGTTTGATAGTTAATAAGTCACAAACATTAAAAGATAAAAATATAGCTGAAAGCTGTTTACAATACGGTAGTCATTAAAAGAACTATTTATACAAAAAAAATAAATTAAAGATCTAATAAAAATATAAGTAATTTAGTGATAAAGTAATACACCATTTTTAACAATTATAATTATAGATTGCAAACAAAAAAATAAAGGAAAAGGAAGTTTAAAAAAAGAATTTCAGATAAGGTTAAAGGTAAATAATATTTTAGTGAAAGCAAGGAGTTATTCTAGTAGTTTTTATTATTTTAGTATTAAGGAAAGGAGCAGAAAGGAACGGAGGTTATAGGTGTCAAGATTATGAATAAAACCGTTTGACGTTTTTGTCGATTTCTATGATAATGGATGATATTCTATTTAAGTTATTTTTCTACAGGGCGATCCAGATTGATTGAAGTGGTCCGCTTACTTCAAAAAGCTATTCTCCACTCATCTCATTTAGTGATTTCAACTATTTCCAGTAGTGACATACGGGATTACTGATTGGACGGGAAATTCAAAAGTTTATGATATATCAACAATAAATACAGCAAAATTTTAAATGACATAAATGTTTCTATTTCAGTTTAGTTCTAATTTGACTGATCACAGAGACAGATTATAATCTCCGAAAGGTTATATAATAGGTGCTGAAAATGTTGTCCATTATTTTTTAAGCATAAATTTACTCTACGTTTAATATTCTCGAAGACGGCTGCTAACTGTTATTTCATTAACGGCGTTCACTATGGCATTCTGTAACTCCTCAACCGTACGCAAACGATTTGCATACACAACATTTTTAAAGTTATTCGCATTTTATTTTTATTCTAAACAGAGTTCTGTATCTATTTACCTACCAGATAAATCAATCAAGTATGTGCAGTTTTTGTCTTGAAAAAGACAGGTTTCATGTGAATTACAGAAAGAAGACAAACAAAACGACAAGAACAGAAGGAAGCAAATTATGATGTTCCTGAGACCATCGGATGAAAGTTTTGATGAACAACTTACGCTTTCCAGTGTTAGAATACATTTTTGATAACAATATGACCAAAGATGTATGAAGCTAGGATTTGTAGGTAAGTTACAACAAGTACAGATGATATACTCCTAAATTGAGAATTGTAATCAGTCATAAGAAAAGGCAACAGAATAATAGGTTCACATACCTCTAAGATGGAAGGCGAGCTGTTCGTGATAAATTGTATGAATGGTATACTTCGAAACCGCAATATGCGAAGAAAACAATGAATACTCCGCACTTTCGAGTAGAAACTCTATTTTCTTTGTGAAACAATTGCTTTCCAAATATTCTACTAGTAGTTTTAATTAAGCAAGGGCAACTACATTAACTACACCTGGGCAATCAAAAGAAAAGAATAAACACAAATTTTAGGGGAAACAAAGGACCACGCCATTATCTTATGGAAAGTGGCCTTCGGCTAAAATGTCTAATTTTTTTATATGTATTAGTCCTTCTCGTACTCATTAATATTGTTTATAGGCACAAAGTCATCCGAGGCTAGTTTTAGAAATATAGGGTGTTAAAGTTTCAAAATACCTACCTTGCCATGTTCATTATTTTTGCTTTGAAAGTATTGATGTTCATTTTATCTTCTAAATGTGATTTTTACATCTTTATAGGATATGTAGTTGTACACAAAGCGTACCATTCTATCTTATTTAAAGGATGATACACATTTTAACATTAGGTTTTTTTTAAGTATTTTGTTTTATTACAGCCACATTATTGCTACTGTGAAAGACTTCATTGTATATGATATTGTGTTGGTTAAGTAAATAGTTTTGTCCAAATCACTAATTCTCTGTATGTGGGAATTGATTTTGACTTCTTTTTCTAATTTAGTAAGACAGGTACTACTTGAGATTATACAGGGCGATTTAATCATTTTTCAAAATATTAAATATAACAATAAATCGAAAAACCTTTCGTTTTTCATCACCCTGTATCTAAAAATTCACTCGGTCAAGGTATATTGATTTTAAAATCTTCGAATACGGCATATTGTAACGATGTTGTTTCTAAAGTTTTGTTTCAATCCTATGAGTAGATTTGCAGATAGAGTCTGGCAATTTTCACCAAGTCACGTCAAATGAAATTGTCAGCGTTTTTAAATCCTTATGGAAACTGGGATTTGGTAAACATGCATAATTTTCTGTATGTATTAGTTCTCGGCGTAATCATCCTATGACTAGTTTTAAAAATACAAGGTGTTAAAGTTTCAAAATATCACGATTCGCACGTTGACTACTTTTATTTGAAATTATTACGTTAATTTTTTCTTCAAAATTCGATTTTTGCATCTTTAGGGGATATGTAGATATACACAAAGGGTATCATTGATCCTTAGTTGCAGGGCGATACACAGCTTGCCGTGACAGTTTTTTAAAACAAATATTTTGTTTTATAACAGCCACATAATTGCTACTGTGGAAGATTTTTCATTGGGTATCATATTGCGTTTGTTAAGTTAATAGTTAAAAATATATATTATACAGGGTATTAATATATATTATACAGGGTGATACATAAGTTTTGTCCCAATCGGTAACTCTTTTTAAATCAAATAACGGAGCCCCCTGCATACAGAATTGGTTTTGACTACATTATATCCTTTAGTTAGACATATTATATACTACTTAAGCGTATTGATTTAATAATTTTACGAAGTACTAAATATGACAATAAGTCGAAACAATTTTCTTGTTTTCATTACCCTGTACCTTAAAATTAGCTCTTTCAAAGTATGTATGTAGATTTTAAAATCTTCGATTACAGCTTATTATATTGCTTTTGTTCCTTAATAATATTGGATTTGGAGCAATTACCAGGGAAGAGTATACCGAGAGACATAGCTTTTGTGTAACCATTGTGCCTTTTCGTAATTATAAGATCGTAAAACCTATTTAAACGGGGATTTTCTTCTTGCCTATTAAAGTTTTTACGATGTTTATACATGGTGGGCCAATAGTGCGTGGGTGAAAGGTTGTGGCTTTATTAAGGAATATTTCTAAAGTTTGTTGATGAGATGTGGTGAGGTATCCTTAAGGCTACAAACCTAAAATATTTTCACTTGAATCGCAAAGCTTATACAGGCCATTTATATCAAAGTTGCATTTTTTTTAATGGAACTTCCTGTATATTATTGCATATTTGGATTCCTTGTTCAATTCTAGTGCGACTTCATGTATCACGCATGGTACCTAAAACGAATCGTTTAGCCGCAATTCGCCACAAAATAAAAAAAAAATTAAAAAAAGTAAATATCGCTGTGATCACAATACCTAGAAGGCTATGATTCTGAGATATTACTAAACATGAAATTGCTTTGTCTATATATATAAATATATATATATATATATATATATATATATATATATATATATATATATATATAATAATAAATATTAATTTTGGCTGAATAGTTTATAAAACAACTAAAATTATTAGGGATGCAGCCTATATTAATGGGTGACAAATTAAACTCTTTTCTTTATTTTGAGAGCTTTCGAAATTTATTAATTTCTTCATCAGTCAATCTAAAAGATATGTTACAAGTCACAAAATTACTAAATACATATATATATATATATATATATATATATATATATATATATATATATATATATATATATATATATATATATATTGTCGGTATCTATCTTCAGCAGATTTCTTTTAACTTCAAAATTTCTGATTAATTTGCTGTATTTTTAAACTTTGGTTTATATTATCTAGTAACCCGTTAAAAATAAAAAAAAAACGAGTCACATTATAAAACATTATTTATTCAGTATAACAGTACATAAACACAAAAAACAAAGTTACAAGTTAAAATAAGAATAAAATCTATTTTAATCAATGGTAACTTGATTTTCAAATGGTACGGACATTTTATCATTTTTGGATCAAATGTGAAATTTTTCTACGTTTCTAACGATATAAACTTGTCGGTATCTATCTTCGGTAGATATTTTTTAATTTTACAATTTCCCATAATTTTCTATATTTTTCAATTTTCATTTTCTACGATTAACTAGCAGACTGTGAAAGATAAACCAACACTGTCACTTTAACTTCACTTTGACATTAGGTACTAGTTCGTGCTACTATTTCTGCTTAGAGCTTTTCTTGAGTAGTTAACATTAAATTTAACTGATAAAAAGGGCAAGTTTGTCTCAAAATGAAATGATTGGTACCGTTTTTATCTTTGTAGAATGCTCTAGAAATCTGTTCCTAGCGATTCCAGTGTACAAAGCAACATATCCTGACGGGAGCGTCATCGAAGGGAAGAATCATTGAAAAATCTGCCAGAAAGATTTATTGTAACAGAATTCATTATCTTCAAAACCAGGAAAGGATTACATGTGCGTCGCACGAAGATAATCAACTCAATATTCCAATTGCAGTAATGGAAAATTCACATACGAGTATACGACAACTCGAAGGAAATTTTCAGGTAAGTAGAACATCTGTGAGAAGAATAATTAAAAAAACAAAACAAACTTCATCCTTATTACATCCAACTACATCAAGAGCTCAAGGAGACCGATTTTAAAAACAGGATTAATTTTTGCAATTGCGTAGAACAAGAGTTAAGTGAAAATGTACAATTTTTGGATAAGATCATGTTTACGGACAAGCGTATCTTCCACCGCAAAGGATTTGTTAACTAGCACAATTTTCATTAGTACTCAGATGAAAACCCTTACTATTTCCGAGTTCATAGTCAAGAGAAATGGTAGATTAATGTTTGGGCAGGCATATTCGGCACTTCAGTTGTTGGTCGAATTTTTACTTGAATTTCCTCGATAATAAATAATTTAGACTCTTTGAAGATGTACCGGTCTCTCAAATTATTTATATTTTTAGCAAGATGGCGTACCTCCACACCGTGCCTGCGTGGTAAATGAATGGGTTAATAATGCATTTGTTGAAAAGTGGATAGGAAGGGATGGATCAACATGATGACTAGAGTGAGGATTTTATGCAAAATGCATATCGCTTATTTTTTATAGTTGAAGAATATCGTTTTGTTTTTAGACGAATTGCACTAAATGCAATTATTTGACATTAATTAATTTTTGCATATTTTGCATATTTCGCCAAATACTGCATATATTGCAATTTTATGCATATTTTGCCTTTTTATTCATAATTAACATATATTTCGCATTTTTTCTATATCTTCGGAATTGATTTCGTTTTGTGGGAATACGTCAAGGAAAAACTGTATGCTGACTAGCAACCACTGCAGAAGGTATGAAAAAAATCCGAAACGTTTTTGCTATCAACCTAGTAATATTAAGTAGGGTTACAGATTATTTTCGTCACAGGATTCAAGTTTGCTTAGAACAAGCTGGTAGACATTTTGAACATTTATTAAAAAAATTTTTACTTTCATTTTATGTTTATTTTAGTTCGTAATTTTATTTTTTGCGTTTGTGTGTTTCTCTACTAAATATAAATAATGCTTTATAATGTGAACTAAAAATGGAAAAATACACACCTATATGTTCATTCTGAAAGATTAACCTTAATTATGAAAACAAAGCTGGAATACTGTTAGGGAGCCAACAATTGGGGTTGCACACGTACAGGGTTGCAAAAAAAGGTTTTCGAAAATAATTAAAATTTTTTAGTGATGGCAAGACGAAATTACCGTATTCGCCAAAATAAACGGTACCGAAATGTGAAGGGCCATGGAATGACTTGGATGATGTCTGTTAGGTTTGGTTTGTTTGTCATTAACTTTCCACTGGTCGTGCTTGCCTTCCTTATATTTACGACAGTTAGATGGTCAATAACGTGCAACTTCAAATAAATATTGATTTAAACTTACTTAGCCTTATATAAAGATAAATTTGACGCTTATCTGCTTCATAATACAAAGAATATGTTATAAATGGTTAAGCCAAGAATATAGAGCAATACTCTTAACTTTTCGTAAAAATTGCTACGCAAATTCATATAGTGTTCTAAACACAAAATATTCAACATTCAGTGCATGAATATTTTGTTTTCCTATTTCGCTTTCAATTGCACGGGAAGCAACGACCCACGGTCTTGGTGATACCTCAGTCTCTAACTGACACACATCTATTAGTATTACCTGCATAGTTTTAGGAAGTATTGTGCAAGTAACACGACTTGATGATAGTCCATAGCAAGATCTATAAGTAATTGCTCCAAAAATGCTCTTCTATTTGGAGTGATGGTTCGATTATTCGCAATATATTTAATCATTGTAAAATACAGCTGCTGCATTCATTAGTGAATAGAAGACCACGATTGGCCAGCTTCTCGTGTTACGACCGCAATTATATTGTGCACAAAGCGTATCCATAACATCCATCCCTCCTTTGGTCGAGTTATACATTTCTACCATTTCTGGTCTTCCAGTTTCAGTGTTGACAGGGTCATCTTCGTGCATTGTCGGCACTAATATCATGTTTTTGTTTCTCCGTGGGACGTAGGACGTCAAAGTACAATCAGATTGAAATCCAAATATGCTTGAACGTATAAGACGGTCACTTCTACCAATAGACTCAACCGGTATTTCCCTTTCGTTCTCTCTGATGGTATCTAGAAAAGTTAGTTTTTTATTTATTAGTGATTTGGCAAGTGGTACACTGTTGTGATGTTTCGGTTAGAGGCGGCTATGTGAGAGCATAATCGTTCTACTACCGACTATGCGTCCGTTTTGTGTTTGTATGCCCTTGCAGGTTGTTGTCCAACATAAACCTCGTATAAAATACTTTGGCGTCTAATAGTGCAAAATTTTTAGGTATTTACTGCTTAAATCCGCATCTACCTCATTTACCGTTGCGTACAGTGATTGGCAATAATACTTTTTGCAATTGTCATTGGAATGGATCAAGGAGCAACCAAATTGGTGTTAATTGGTGTACCACACGTCGTTCATCACGTGTTTCCAAATCGTCAAACCTCAAATGCCTGAATTGAAAGGACATAATGAATCTAAATGCCTCTATTCCCGTCCCATTGGTTTTCGACAAGTCCTCCGCATTAAGACGGTTTGACCCACGAACACCTGCCAGATATAATAGTCCCATTACCACATTTATTTCCACCAAACTCGTAGGCTTAGCATGTCTGTCCCTTGCGTAATTTTGAGATATAGTTTTGGTTTTATTGTTCGTGCAGGGGAAAATAATATTCCTAAACGTTTCGCTTGTATTTTTACTCCAGGTAGCATCACAATTATATCTTCCCGCCGCGTTCTTACATTTCTACGTAGAATATGTTTGGACCATTTTGTAACCTTATCTTTTCCAATGAGATAAGGCTCCATAGATGCCGAAATATGTTCGTCACCCTAATATTGTTCAGACTCACAGTCTTCTTCTCGTTTCTCTATTCTGTTCTCATTTTCTTCTACATCATCCAAATTGCTGATGATGACATTTTTATACAATGTTTGCATACGTTCGGTTTCCTTCTCGCAACTCATGGTGGTGATACCTTCAACAAAATTTTAGAAAGAAAATTAAACGGTTTAGAATCTTTTCTTATCGGACTATTACGGGTTATAATCACAAATGTATAATACTAAAAAAAGTTCAACACAACTAGTCGCCACTTAGAATTGTGTTTACGTAACTATTATGAGTATCACCACGAAATTATGAAATTACGAGAAGTGCAAATACTAACACAAGTAGTCGCCGTTTAGGACTGTTTTCTAACTTTATAAATGTGACCTCAAACGTATAAAACTGGAAAGTCTAAATAATAACAAAATAAGTCAGAACTGTTTTTTAAATAATTATCACGAATACAACCACAAATTATAAAATAATGAAAAGTCTAAATACTAACACTAGTAGTCTACACTTAGAATTGTTTTTTACCTAAGTATTATGAATATAATCACAAAACTATACAACTAAAGAAAAGTTTAAATACAATCACCACTAGTGACGTATGGTGTAGTAGACCGTGTTCAACAATAACCACGTGTAATACTTAACTGAAATTCGCACTATCACTTACATATACTGTTATACTATTGATAAAAAGGTAAGTAGAGTGCTAAAGAATTAGTGAATTACGAAGGAAACCGAGAGCGCCCGATCCGTCAGACCGTGCGCGACAACACATGGTTAACTGTTATAATAATATTTCGTTCGTGTTAAAGTATTTAGAGTAGAACATTACTTCCGTTCATACGGAGGTGGACTTGGTAATGGCCCAAGTTTGAAACAAGTTTTAGAAAAATATCGGGAACGGTTTAATAAAGCTGAACCCAGTAAAAGCGTAATGTTAGCAATTGTTGAGAATTTTCGTCGCACTGGTAGTGTGTTGTGCCAGCGCAAAGGTTCTTCAGGTCGTCGAAGAACAGTTTGTACCAGATTTGACCAGGTTTTGCAGCAGTCTTCACAAAGAAGTCTTCGACGAACTGCGTATAAATTAAACATCAGTGAAATATCCATACGTAGAATGTTCAATGGCATTGGTGGTTATCCATATCCTATTCACACTGGACAACGACTAAACGCCTAGTATACGAAGATACCGATTTCTTTAAAAATGTATGGTTTTCAGATTAAAGTCATGTTCACCTAAATGGCTATATCAATAGACAAACAACTAGATTTCTTGGATATGAACGCCTTGACTTCATTGTAGAAAAACTACTTCACAGTGCTCGAGTTACGATTTGGTGTGCTGTATCGGGGCATGGTATATTTTGTTGAGGACAGGAATCAACACGCAGTTAGCGTTAATCAAGAGCGTCACAGGCAGAACATTATCATCCCTTTTGTGTGACATTTAAGAAATTTTTGCCGCGCACTAAATTCGATTTGTTGGATTTGAACGCGTTGGCTTCATTGCCGAAAAACCACTTCACAGTGCTCGAGTTACGATTAGGTGTGCTGTATCGGGGCATGGTATAATAAATAGCTCCTTATTTTGTTGAGGACAGGAATCAACACGCAGTTAGCGTTAATCAAGAGCGTCACAGGCAGAACATCATCATATCTTTTGTATGACATTCAAGAAATGTTTGCCGCGCACTAATTTCGATTTCTTGGATTTGAACGCCTTGACTTCATTGCAGAAAAACCACTTCACAGTGCTCGAGTTACGATTTGGTGTGCTGTATCGGGGCATGGTGTAATAGGTCCTCATTTTGTTGAGGGTACCGTTAGCGTTAACAGCGTCACAGGTAGAACATCATCACACCATTTAAGAAATTTTTGCAGCGCACTAAATTTAGAGTTGAACAGGAAATGGTTTCAACAGGATGGTGCCAAAAGCCATACAGCCAGACGCTCATTAGAACTTCTCCGCGAGCATTTTGGAAACAGAATAATTTCTCGTGGAATGTACTTCGATTACCCTTCACATTCACTTGACCTTACGCCACCTGATGCATACATTTGGTGTATAATGAAATATTCAGTATTCCGCTCAGACGATGCACCAATAGATATCGTAGAACTGCGGAAAACAATAATAATTTATTTCTAACAACTGCGTTAACCACTATTTATGCTGATTTTCAATGATCTGCAAAATCGCTAAGAAGCTTGTTTACGCCGCAATGGTGCTTATTTTGAACATGTAAATTAAAAAAATTAATAAAGTTGTTTTCGGTACTGTATATTTTGGCGAATACTGTATATCACTTGGTTCCTTACTAATAAATAGCTGTTTTTTAACATTTGCAGCCGTGAATAAGACATTATCAGAAGACGATTATAATTTATACGTAAATTAAGATTTTTGTAACGAATGCTGTGCCATTTCTATTGTATAATTTAATGTTCATCAATGTATGTATAATCGTTTTATACATAACCCTAGAGGATGCATTTTATTAATTATGGAACCGCTCGTATATTTCAAATCCCCAAAGAGTTCCTTAATGAATTCCTTGAAAATGACAGTATCTGCTATTATACTTACTAAACACATGCAATTGACACTATTTCACTTTGCACGTTAATAGTAATTAACCATGAATTGTAATTAATTTTGATAATAACTATAGATTTAATCTGTAAAATGCATATAAAGTGCATCAAATATTGATTACTTGCTAACTTGATATTCATAATTTACTAATTAATTACAATTTCCCAGTTGAATTGCATAATATAAAACTAAATTTTAATAACGTCATATAAGCTATACGTACAAGCTTTATTTTTATTTTTAGCACGACAAGCATTTTCATTTCCTAAACCAGTTATAGAAAAACATTATCGTAGACTCGAACAAAAAATGAGAAAGCGGTTATTAAAATTTTGTGTTTAAATGTTTATACTGGGTGTCTCAGAATAACATCAACGTGGCTTAATCATCAGTTGCAGGAGACAATCAATCCAATAAAAATTTTAGTTTTCAAGCGTCCAAGTTGGGCATTTGCCATAACTACTCTACCCGTTTTCATGAAATTGGGCCGATATTGTATTTACTGTGTTAACAAACATAATTTATTTTCTGAAAATGAGAATTTTTAAATTATATGAATTGCAGTAGGACGCTCCTTTTAACATTTTAAAATAAAATTGACCGTTTACGTGATACCTATATACTCTGACAGAAGTGACTAACTTTAGTTGCTTATGGACGAATTACACAAACTTGGATTGAGCCAGGAGTTTAAAAACAGTCCTAATTAGGATTTTTTCAATTCTATCTCCACCAACATTAAGTACTAGTTTCCCTTTATGTCTAGCAGGTGTGATATCATTATTAATATTTTTAAGTGAAGAAAAGGAAAAAGGAAAAGGTCATTTATTTCATCCCCCCAAGGGAGAGGGCGACCTGCTTGAGATTTCCAAGCTCCTTCAGCAACAATCATGGGTTCCCAGCACACATATATACATTACGGATATATTCATGGTGGGATTAAGGATGGGTGTGGTCAGGATAGGATCGGAAAGAACGGAGTTAGCGTTCTGAGGGAGAAGATACTACCCCAACTTTGGCCTAAATAGCCGCACATGGTGTGCATATACACAGTGATCATGCCGCTACATGTGCATGAGGAAAACCCGCTGAAAGAACCTCATACAGGGTAACGGGAATCGAACCCATTACCTCCCGAATGCAGATCGTGTTTCCACTACTCTATTAGCTCGGTTTTAAGTGAACATCCATAAGCTTCTAGTGATTTTGTTAATATTTATATTGATCTTTCAAAAATTCGGTGACCTCAAATTCGTTTTCCTCGATTCACCATAGTATATTACGCAACGATCATGTAATGATGACCATTAATACACAAATATGTTGTAGGATAGTATATGACATGCGAGTGTATCAATGGCCATTACATGAAAGTTGCATACACTATTTTTTCTACGACCACGAATAAATTAATAAACGAAATATTTTTTTTTAATGTTATATACTATCATGAACGGAAAGGAAGCTTTTTTTTATAACGTAGTAATTAGTAACTTTTTTTATAATACATTAATAGGTCAATTTTTCTTGTAAATATACATACTATTTACAGTGCAATTTGTAAAATTTATTTGAGGGGCTGTTCCTGTACGAATGGTTGTCGAATTTGATGGTGGAGGGCACGTTAATGTTCACTTCGTCATTAATTATTTGAAATGTTTATTTTATTGTGCACACTGTTTTCAATGTAGCTCTCAGTCATCATCGTGGATTACCAACCACCATGTTTCTTTAAAGTAGTAATATCAGCGCCACCATGCATTAATACGGTTGCAGGTGTTCTTCGAAAACAATGTCCTGTGTACGAATTTGCACTTGGAACTCCTAAATTTGTCGCAATTTGCTTGCCCAAGTTTGCAAGTTTCTGATGCCAATGTTTTGCACAGTATTTTTTCCATTGTTGTAGTTGACAAAAAAATATGGGGTAGGACAGGTTGCCGGTCGAAGATTAATATATTGTTTGCAAATTTTGTAGTATTTGCCGGTAATAGTAAATGCTCTTTGTATTTTTGTTTCAGTCTGGAGTATATTGACGATTAATATTTCCTTTGTATTTTGAACATTTTCGACTCTTAAATCGTGGAGTTTATGTCTACGGCATGCTAACTAAAATAAAAATTAAAAAAATATATTTGGGGATCGAACACAATCGGCGGCGCACGTACGTGTGTTTTCTGACCGCTTTCAAAAATGTATTGTGTAGCTAAATAGAAATCCCGGTTGTTTCAGTGATTTATTACATATCCAATGTATACGCTCACTAAAAGAAAGGTCAAACGAAAAAATAACACCCAAGTCAGTAACTGCATTCCTAGTAATGCTATAATTAAATAGAATTGATTGTGTAACGCGATAGAATGTAATACTAAAACATTTAGGTAGATTTAGTTGCAGTCCATTCATTGAACACCAGGAGCATAATGCATTTATATTGGTTTGGAGTTCAACACAATCCTATTCAGATTTTATGGGTTTAAATATTTTAATATCGTCGGCAAATAACAGAAATTTTGAACTCTTAACTATAAGTTTAACATCATTGATATATAATAGAAAAAGTAATGGTGCTAAATGAGTACCTTGAGCAACTCCTAATGTTACAGAGATAGGGACAGGGAAAAAATTATGATATTTCACTATTAGAGCACGACCAGTAAGGTAAGTGTTTAACAAAGATAACAATGGATCACATAGACCTATTTGACCTAATTTTGTGATGAGCATTTTATACTTTATCGTATCAAAAGCTTTTGTAAAATCTGCATAAATTGGGCTAGTTGTATATTACCTTCAAAGCATCGAGCAATATGATTCTGATATGTTAAGAGATTAGCATTGGTAGAGCGATTTGGAAGGAAATCATGCTGCTCATAGGTTATAAAGTATCAAAGAGAACGAAAGAGTTCGTCTATGATAATACTCTCAAACATCTTAGGAATTATCCACATGATAGAAATTGCGCGATAGTTATATCGGCCTTATATTTAGCTTTGGAGTGAAATAGCTAAGCTTCCAAAGTTCAGGAAAGATTCCTTGATTAAGAGATATGGTGAACAGAATATGAAGCGGGTATGATAAAACAAAGCGGCATTGTTTTATCAAAAACAGCGAAACACCTTCAGGTCCTAAAGTTAAACTATCCTGAAGGTTATTTATTTTGGATAAGATTGAATGCAGTGTAATGTCTACATTGCTAATATTTATATAACTATTCGAACAATCTATGCTATTTAGACACTAAAGATATCGTTTGAATAGACAGTAGCACAGTGCTCTGCGAACAAATTTACAATGTCATGCCCATTATGAGCTTTACAAGTGCCTAAATACATACTGGATGGTAGATCGTTTTCAGATTTTTGTTCCTTTATAAATGACCAAGAAAGTTTGGAGTTAGACTTTATTTTCCATACCAGTAATATACTAATCATAATGTAACTTCAATAGTATTTTAGATTGACTGTTAGCAAACTGATCGTAGAAGTGCAAATCATTAGTTGCTTTATAGGTTTTATGAGTAATTTTTTTTTAAATGTATGAGATTTTTTAGGTCTCCCGAAAACCATGGGGGACATCTTGGGTTATTACTAATTTTTTTCCTCACAGGAATAACCTAGCAGTTCAAATGTCAGAACTAAAGATGGATGATAAGAGTCTTCAGGAACTAAAAATTCAGTGCTACGATGTAATGAATTCATATTTGAAAATATTAAATCAAGTGTTTTATTCATAACGTTTTTTAATAAATGCAATTGACCACAATTGAGCAGGTTGAAGATTTCAACTAGTGACTCAACACGCTTGATATTATTACCAGTTACAGTTAGAAGATTATCACTAGATAATCGCCAAATTAGATAATCAAGATTCCAATCTTCAACAATTACAAAATCCGCTAGTGAATATTTTATAGTAATTTTTTATAGCGTTTTGCTGCATTTTCGGTAGTAATCTTCTTTGTTTTCAGGAGGAACATACAAACCGGCAATAATTATTTGTTGATCATGTATTTTATATGAGACAAACAAATGTTCCACTTCTGAGTATGGTGACGGAGCCGCTGGGCCTGATATTTATTATTAATAGCAACGAGGACTCCGCGTCCCTTAATGCTTACTTCTGCTGATCTATCCATTCTAAAAATATTGAAGTACATATTAAGGAAACCTAAATCTGAATCTATAATATTATTGTGAGTAACATACAGTCCCAAACTTTGTTACAGTCGAACATTAAATTAGGTAACAGATAGTTGAAGCGCACTGGTCTAGCTCGGTGTGACTGAGGGCCGTGGGCGTGTTTCTGAATTTAAACACTAAAGGTGGTTTGTCGTATTGTCGAAAGTCATCAATTGTGATAAAGTCGTGTAAAGGGCGCCAATCTGTTGTTGAAACAAAATCGGTAAGATTACACCTGAGCACGCATAGATAAATCAGCCCCAAACAAACAAGAGTCTCACTTACCTTTACACTTCAGGTGCACGTAAGTGGTGCTCCGGGAACTAAGCTGTAAAACAAATCTCACAACATTCACACGTCATCAAATAAGATGAAGCGTGCGAGTAAACTAGTTGTTGGAGTTAAATGGTGCTCTTTAACCTAACTTCACGTTATGTTGCACCCAACGTTTATAAACAAAATACACCAAAAAACAATGCTAAATATTTCGCTTAATTACTGACAAGACAAAATGCAACTTCTATTATCATTTGTACTCAAAAATAAACATAAACTACACAAACGTCGTTCAAAAAACTATTTAATATAAAAACTATATGAAACTAAATACGTCAACTCAGGAGTATGCGATCTAGACGCTGATATATCAGCTCAATGAAATTTAATCAATAAAATTAACCTTTACTAAAATTTCTTAAGTTTAAATCTCTAAAATACCAACTTTCGTTAATTAATGTTTTCGCTGTTCGGGAGAAGATTACAAATAACGCTAGTCAATCCAATTAATTATCCATCTATGCAATAAACACAAACAAAACATAACAAAACCATACATATGCATAAACGTGAGCCGGACCAATCTGTGTGCGGGTTATTTAAAAATTTGGGTTAGGAGAGAATATCCTGCCCCTATTCCTTAATCGGTCCTAACTTGTAAGCTATGCCCTCTAATTTCAGATTAATTTTTCTATGTTAATGTTACCTAAATACTGTCAAAATTCTTCACATTTACATCAAAAAATTGTTCGCTCAAAGTTACCAATTCTACAAAGTGAAATTTTGATACACATAAACCTGAAGTACATTCAAATAATCAATCTTAAAATACCAAAAGCACAGATGAAAGTAGTTCGTCAAACTTCATTAAAATAACTACAATAGACTAACGCTTCAACCATAGACGACTACTTTTATCTGCTTATCGCCGTGTAATTTAGCAAAACACAGTCAATTATAAAATAAACTCAGACCACTATAAATATACAATGTTAGATTACCTTCTAAAAATATTCTTTGAACTTTCTCCTCCAGGCTACAGCGAATCCACCTGAACATGAACTGTTTCCTCGGCGATTTTCTCGACAGGAAGATTCTAATACTTATAAGCGGCAACCAAATGTAGCAACTCCCCAATAGCCAATCTGATAACGTTGCGTTATTAAATCGGTAGCTTTATTGACAAGTCTGTAAGTATTTACAAATTTATGTACAGTGAGCCTTGGTCTGTTAAAGACTGATAGTAGAGGCACGGAAATAGGGATCGGCACGCACAACATTTCACGATAAAAATATATTCAATCCGCAGAAGCGATCTAAAACTCCGCCAATCAAGAGACACTTGTCGAAAACACTATCTTAATTTCGGAAACGATAAGGTCTTGTTGACCACAATAAATCCACATAAAGTTCCCAGGCTGGTGAACTTCCAACAAAAACCGCACAAAGGCGAAAGGGGTGCGCTGCCCATGATACGTTCGTAAGGTCCGGGTACGTCGTCAGAAAATTGTGTGCCACTACCTTCTACCTCCAACTGCGTTCAATCGAAACAAGATCAAGACTGAAGACACACTCGAAAATCCCTCAGTTCGCCATTATGAATTTTAATATTAATAACCAATCAAATTGCTCACTACATTCAACTGCCCTAAAAACGAAGACACCTCGGTAAAGGACAAAGAAAAATTACGTCATATTTTTCTTTTAACCCCCCGTTTTCACCTAGAAACTGCATTGACTGCCTTTCGGGTAACTAACGGCTTATCTCACTTTACGGTACAGATGTAGATAATTTTTAGGTCATATTGTAGTTCAGATAAATATTGCCTTCTCCTATAACCATAATTCTTAACTAAACACGAATCGGTGTGCTTTACCACGAAATATTCCTGCACCATTTCACAAATGCGGCCCAATGGATGTTAACAAAAACTTAATACAATTTAGAGTTTTATAGCTTGTTTTTTTCCAGACTATTGTAATTACACTCAATAACAAATTGCGTTTTAATTTCAAACCTTGACAAAATTTGTATGATCTTTATGATTTTAAATAAATTAATCTTAACAAAGAAATCCATTTTAAATTCAATCCGAAATACAATATAAAATTTTACAACATCAATAGCAAAAGATACGTCAATCTGATTTTGAAAGACGTAGTTTTCCCCCTTCAACTAACGACAATTATCAATACTTAAAATAACTAGAATAATTCAACGATATATAATAGCCGTCAAGGAAATATATACCATTTCAGCAGCTATTAAGGCTAGGTATGAACACTTTTCCATGCCCAAGTATAAATTCATCGTGAAATACGTCGAACGTACATTGCGGTAATTCATTTGGAATTGGGTTCGAAGTTTGTTTGATTATAGTTAATTTTTCTAGATGCGTTCGCATAGTTCTATCTAATTAAGCATTGAAATGTATTAGTTCGCTAAGTACACCAGAGTTAGAAGAATTCGTTGATACGTCATGCTGATTAGAAATCGTCACTAAAATGTATGCAGTTTTTAATTACAATTAACTCACGTCTATTTTTTTAAACCTTTGAATTGTGTCATTCGATGGATTTTTGTATCCACTCTTGTTTTCGTCCGTAATAGTTTTCCACCGCACAGGAAACACTAGTAGCAATACACATAGTGACGTGATACCCACACAACCAAGTACGTTTTTCTATCAGTCTTTATTAAACGTACGTACAAATTGTTTTTGTCTGGATTTAAGTTCTAGTTTAATATTAATATTTGCAGTAGGCCGATTTAGTGACTTTATTTCTATTTTGTCTTCGAGTTTTCAAACTGCAGGTTTTAAAAGGCATGGGATACAGTTGATTCTCATGTATTTTTACCCCTTTTAACAGTTTCATCAAGTAAGAGAACGTGTAATTATCAACTAAAACTAGTTTAATTTACACTTTATACACTAATAGAACTTACTAAATTATTTAAAAACACAGCGTTAAACTTACGTTACCGTTTTTGTTTACTTGTTTTTAAGGATCAGTCTGCTACCGATCACTGTAAGTGATTCACGCGGTAACTGACACTAGGTGTGCATGTGCACCTCTTTGCGTGCCTAATACATACAAAAAAGTAACGTACCCAAATATTCCACAAAAAAGAGGTTCACATTATTACAATTTAGACAAATCACTACGGTAACAAAAGTTTTATTCCTATAACCGACTCCAATGTTTGTCAGAAACCAAAAGTGATGAATGATGGATACAAATATAACAATATATTCACTTAAAGTACAAAACATGAACACACATTGCTATGGCAATAACACCCAGAGCACCACAGAAGCCATTACGTAATAATTTTAGTAGGTGTCCGCTATATCTGGTTCTTAGTTACTACGTCGCTAGATCCGATACGAAGGCGGTATAAAAAGAATTTATAGTTTCGGTAGCAGTAAATCGATGTATTTGTGGTGGTAGTAGTAGTCAGGAGTAACCTCTCTGAAGCTTTTACACATAGGATAGATGATGGCAGTATAAGCTAAATGGTAATACTAGCAGTTATTGAACGCTGTCAATAGGAACATGGTAAAGTTTAAATCCGAAGATTCAATATAAAACGTTCAGTTTTGGGTCATGGTGCTATTGAGGTTAGATTGTTTTGTATATTGTATTTAAGTGCATACAGTAGAGGATGAGGTGCCAAAGAAATAATATTAATAGTAATGCTTATAAGGTATATTATATTATTTTACTTGTGTAGCTATCGTGTGTTTGTGGTCTATTGGTTACGATAAAATTTTGCCTGGGTTGTTAACAGTAGTTATCGTTGATTTATCTTAGGGCATAGGGCATAAGGGATTTCGCCTAGAATAACTCAGGAAGGTCCTCAAGATGGATACTTCAATTTGAGTTTGGACTCTGGGTGTAAGTAAGAGAAGTGAATGGAATACCGAGGGTGTTTTAGGTAGCTTATGTTTCGTCAAACGTCTGTTACGGGCGAAGAACCTAAAGTAACAGATAAGAGAGAAGGTGCTGGTAGCTTAGTGGTAAAAGGGGTATTATTAGTTTTGTAAGTAAGACAGTTCGTAATACATAAGTCACAATAGCGACAAGTCATAAATTGAAGGGCATCAGTTCGTGTATAATCAAAAATATCGGCTTCCAAGTACATAAATGCACGCATTCTAAACCAAAATTCAAAACAAACAAATTCGGAAACAAAAGCATGGGACCTGTGCTTCCTCTAAACCTTAAAAAAATATCCGCACGTAAACAAACGAAAACAACATGCTCAAAGACCAGCTAATAGGTCATTAACCTCATTTACTCTAATTTTACTTTACGTTAAATCTTATCAGTGAAATTCTATATCTTAAAAATAAAATAAACAAAGAGATAGCAAACAATCTAACACAGAAATCTTTCACTGAAAACCTCTTAGGGAAGATTTTAGCAATATCCTAGATAAATTAAGTTTACAAACCCGTGCAAACATACAGTGGTATCAACACGGTGGTGCCCCACCGCACTATCAGGCGCAAGTGAAAAGATTAGATGAAGTTTTCCCAAACTCGTGGATAGGCACAAATGGTCCTGTTTTATTGGCGGCACGTTACCCGGATCTTTCACCTTTAGACTTTTTTGTATTTGGAGTAATACAAGATCTCGTATGAGTGCAATCACATTTAACCAGCAGGAGCTACAGGAAGCTGTTATTTAAAAAAATTCAACTTTATTACATAACTTCAAAATGCTAAGCAAAATTAAAAAAACTAGTACGGTCACGTTATTCGGCACATAATTATCTACAAATTGTATTTAAACAATTCTTATCTATTTTTAGAAATAAATGATTTTGGAAATTTTACTCTTTACAAATATCTAGTAAGCCATGCGTATCAACAAAAGCGTATCTGTCTTCTAAAGAAGCAAATCTTTCCCCATTTAAGCAAATATGTAACTATTATGGTTTCCGAGATCCCCATACAAATAATGAACAAAAAAAAAACTAACCGTGTATACCAAGGCAGAGAAGACAATTTTCCTAGCCGAGGAATAAGAAATTGAGGCAAAACGAGTTTTCCCTACCGTGGTTTATATATTATTTTATTTACTACTACAATTTTTTTAATTATCTATCAATTTTTGACATTTCACTTCATTTACATGTCAGGGTTATGTCACAATAACAATCTCCATGTAATATTATTTATTTATATATATATATATATATATATATATATATATATATATATACATAGGTACCTATGTACCAAGTGTACTCTGTTGTACTCTGTTGAGCCCGATATGTTATCAGGTCGCTGTGAATCCCGAGGTAGGGGTTGCTTACACAATTCGTTTTTTTTATACAAAGTATATACTCTTAGGTACTTGTGAGTCCCGATAACGTTGCCGCCGTAAAAGCAAACTGTAGACGGACATCAAAGACCAACTATATAATATGACATACACCAAAATGCCTAGCTACGTTGACATAATAAATTTAAACATTTATAAAATTAATACCGTTTCACCAGCGTCATTTTCATGAAAGAATAGCCCTATAACCCCTCCAGCCCACAATGCACATCATACAGTTACTCGCAAAGGATGTAAAGGTTTTTCTGCAATCACTCCAGGGTTTTCACTTCCCCAAATACTACAATTTTGCTTATTCACGTACCCTCCAGGATGAAAATGAGCTTCGTCAGAGAATTTTATTGCCAAAAATTTTCATTACTCCTCACTCCTAACACAAAATTAACGAACGCTCGGCGTTGCCAGTAATCTGGGGGCTTTAACGCTTAAAAATGCAGGAAAAACAATACAATGAGGCAAATGCCCATAAAATCAAACAGCTGCAGTCTGTCGCAGTACAGTGTTCTACAAAATAAATCTGATTTCACATTCAACATAATATAAATATCAATAAACTAGTTTGTAAGGTAGTCTTTATAGAAAAGTTAAATGAAAGGAATTAAAAAAATAAAAAAACAACATTGAGTGTAGTAAAACTATAAGTCACTAGTGACCCGAAGTAAAGTTTAGCTCACCGCTTTAACCCATAAATGACTTAGACGTTACCTTATACTTTTAATAGTTGTTTAGATGGATTAATTATATTTTTAGAGAAATGAGTATTCGCCTTGTTTTTAACAACTTCGTAATACTATTATGAAAACTAAGACTATCACGATGTTAATCATTTTCATATATGAATCACAAAGTTGACTGACTGACTGATTCGCCCATCAACCCACAGTCCAAACTAGTTAACTTAGAGACATGAAATTTTCAGGTATGAAAACCTACATGTGGAGATGTAAAACAAGAAACGATTTAAAAAGATGCTCTCCTTAAGAGGGTGAAACATGGAGTTGAAGGTCGATATAATTTTCCTGGTTAATTCCATTAGGAGATTAAAAATTGGATGATAAGTTCCTATTGAGGATACCACAGTGCCGTTTTTGACATTTTTGTAGGGGGTAGGGGGGTGAAATTAAGGGTTAAAGGGAAGTGAAGGGTAATGGAACGTATGTGCCGTTTTTAACCATATGAGCTCAAAATTTCTTTTAGAAGTATGGAGTCCACATTTTTTATAATTTCAGTATTTGTAGGGATAAAATACAAGGTCCGTTCCTTTCGATGATATCCTGATCACAACCATCCTTAATCCCACCATGCATATATACGTAATGCATGCATGTATGCTGGGAATCCATGATTGTGGCTGAAGAAGCTCGGAAAGCTCGAGCACCCCGCCCTCCCCTTTGGGGAGGGAATGAAGAACGTGACCCATTCTTTTCCTTTTCCATATAATCCAATGTATTTCAATTTTTAAATACTTTTTTAAAACCAGGACTGTACTTAAATGTTTTATAAAAATTTAAAAATGTTTTTAGAATACACCAAGAAATTGTTACAAAATATGAATTTACAAGTACTCGTGTAGAACCATAACAACAATATTTTAAATATAAAATACAAGGCCGGCTAGACATTATGGGCGAGAAAGAAATGTTTCACATTTATATTAAAAGAGCGACTTCTAGACACTGCAAATTGGGTAAATGTATAATTTGTAATAATATTTAATGCAATTTTAATGGAACAATACCTGGCCAAGTAGTTGACGAGTTCGCGGATAATATTAATTGTAAATGTAGCGTTAAAACTAGTGCAAATACTTTTAAATTTGTAACCTTCAATAACAAAAATAGTAATCTGTAGTAGATAGTTTTACATGTTATACCTACACAGGTGTTACAATTAAGCCAATAGAAACCATTTATGTGTTGTCTTGATTGTTAAAGCTAATTGAACATAAATCACACATTATTTTTACTTAAAAGGCAAAAATTATTGGGTATATACAATATTAGTAATTCACGCACAATTTAATTTTAAGAAAGTACGCTAAATTTGATTAAAATTGAAATCTTGTCAACTACAATACAAAATGTAGCATTTACGTGGAACTTATCACACATGTAAATGAAGATACAAAGTAAGAACTAGTTTAATATTTAATATTGTTTGTTTTTCTGCACTTCAAACTGAGAAAAAAATAATCCTAAAAATCTGATACTAGTTTCCTATTTTGTATATCAGTTTTTGCAAATAATTAAATATTCCTCCAATCCTATACAAACGAAATAATTTAAGCATTAGTCAAAGGTCTGAAGCTCAAAATTAACAACTTACATTTCAATAGTTTAATTTTTGGACATTACTTTCTTAAAAAAATCTTATATTTATTTTTGGTTAGTGCTTTAGTGCTCCTGTGGGCGTTTCTTAACATAATAATTTGCAAATAAATCGACGTTTCAAATTGGGACTCATTTGGTATATACGTTGGTATATTCAGACAGCTGTATATAAAAGCGACCTCTGCAGCGTGATAACGAGAACCAATCTGTATATACTGCACATACAAAAGGTTTTAATGATATACTCATGGGTACGTTATGAAGTCCGCAGCCGGTTTTCATAACGTTTTTGCGGACTTGAGAGCGTATTGTTAATATGTCATACGGGCTCCACAATGACCCTAAATTATATATATATATATATATATATATATATATATATATATATATATATATATATATATATATATATATATATATATATATATATATATATATATGCAACTACTGGGCAGAGATATTTCGTTATTTACGTGGTTAAAAAACAAAAAATCAAGTCCACTAATAAGCATATTTTAATGCTAGTGTTGAATAATAGTATATTACAAACCTCGAAAGAAAGAGCTTCATTACAACCTAGCGTTGGTTAAATGATCGAGAGCGAAGCCAGGCAGTATTCAAGACTTCCTGCAAGGTTTGTATACTATTTTATTCGCAATCATCCAATATTAAAAATTACAAGTTACTAAAATATCCTGATGTAACAAATATAAAGTAAAGTAAGCTGGACGTGAAAATAAATACATATGATGAAATTGACAGAAAACTGTTTCCGTATTAAATTTCAAATATCTTCAACCTCACTTTACATAAAAATTGACAAATTTTCATGTCATTGATTAGACCTCACCACAAACTTTAACCAATAGCGCAAAAAATATTCGACTTTCCATTTATTTCTGTTTATAATTCAGATTCAGAACATTTCAAAAAGTATGATTCTCGGACCAGAATGACTTTCTCAATTGCGGTATTTCCCCACTTATCCATCTATTGTGTAGTATAAAAAAATTACATTCGATATCTGCGTTAACTCTCTACTAAAACTTGTCGTTATCTAAGAATCACGCGGTGTGCATAAAAATATATACATTTAATAAGGTGACAAATGAGAATTTTTTTACAAAGGCCATAATTTTTCATAATTTATCTTTTTATCCACAGCACAAATATAAAAATTATATTACCATTGCGTTCGTCTTAGCTGATGTCACCTAAAAAGAATCATAAAAACGTAATCATGGGAACAACCAATAAAAAAAACCAGATTTTAAATGTTGTTTTGTGGAAACTTTAGGTATTTTAAATTGAAATTGTAACAATTTTTTGTATAAGAGTTCTCTAATGTGTTCAAGTTTTCCTATTTAAATTTATGATAGTATACAAGCGTTCTCATTTTATTTTTGGTTATTCTAGTATACTTCACAATATAAAATTTATGAATACATAAAATACTTAAATCTGTACTATAAAATGTTTTTGGGTTAAATTAGAATAAAGACGTGTACATTGTTTTCATGGTTAGATTTGCGTAAAGGTAAGCAATATTACTCCTAATTAAAATAATTTTAATGATGTATCAAATCAAATAAATGATAATTGTTAAATAGAATTATGGAAATTATTCGCATTTTCAATGTGCCATAATTTGTTGGAATTACCAAACCAAATAAAGGAGCGTAGGATGTACAATATGTTTTCACAATATAAATATACTTGCAAAGTAACATTAATGAGTTAAATTTACGAATCGAATTTACAACAAGGGTGTTTTGAAACTTTAGTAAATGAAAACAGGTATATGTAAAAAGGTAGTTAACTGTATTTTTGTACAATTGATATAGAAAATTGGCTTTTGCACTTTCGTTTGTGAACGAAAGATTAACGTTTTTGAAGTAAATAAGTAAAAAGTTTAGTCACTTCACTTTGAAGCCTTATTTTACACAATTGGTGAGGCCAATTTGCCTAAATTTTTATTTTATTTGATAAGTGATATATTGTTGTGAAAATATGCAAATCGTAAGCATTGAGTAATGATTTTTTACTCAATGTCGTAAGTGTTTAAATGGCGTCCTTTTAAAACTGTCGAATTTTATTTACAAAAAGATACTGTAAATCGTATCAATTTTTAACACGCTCGACTTTAAACGTTCATAAATATTTTATTTTCCAATTCAAATCAATAAAATTCGAGAATTAGGTAATTCCATTTGTAATGATCCTGCAGATCCTTCCTAAAAATCCAAATCCTTGTCAATAAATTCCTCAAAAATTATTTCCTATTTTCTTCCACAACTGCATTTACATGATTTAAACATATTATCAGTTGTTCCCCACTCTCTCCAAAATCCCTATATAAACCCATCCAAATACATTACTTACTTACTTACTTATTTACTTACCTACTTACTGATTATTATTACATCTTTTCATTCATTATTAATATTTTATTAGTATCCTAATTCGTTATTAATCCTGCCTGAAACCTGCCTTATTTACTTCAGAAATTCGAATTCAGATCATTCAATTCATTATTAATATTTTATTAGTATCCACATCCTAATTCTTTATTAATCCTGCCTGAAACCTACCTGATTTACTATTCCTGTATTACACTCCTTCCTGAAGTCATCCTGTTACATTCATCTAACCTCACAGCTCTGCCTGTTCATTTTACATTCATTCGTAATCATCTCCCCATAGCCAGATTAGGTATACGAACTTATTGTGGGTTCTGGCCCCGATTTGGGTATACCTACAGAACGTCGAGTGTGTGAAATCAGACGGAGGGCCTTTACACCCCGAATGCTTATACACATTTAAATACCCATTTTTCTCATCACCTTTATCAAACCAAACAAGATTGCTATCCCTATGAACTTGTTGAAGGTGTAAGCCGCGACAAGGATAGGTCATAGAGATCCGAGAGATTATAGAGGAGTGACGGTGGTATATTGCCCCGAAACATCCTATATGGTAACGACCCAGGTTATTCCTTTAAACTTCCCCTTTGACGGTTTCGGCTTGTTCCCCAAAAAAGGATTTCCTAACTATAAATATTCATCCTCTTTCCCATTATATTATAACACCTATATCGTCTCCATCCCTTATAAATCACCACCGTCATCACACACAAAAACAAGATCATATCTGCTTCTTCATTTACCTTTTTTTTATTCAATCATCACATATAAACTTACTTCCAAACAAATCCTTATTTATCCCTATATAGTAACCCTTCCCCATCAAACAGAAATTAATCCTACACCTGAATAACACCTGTTTTAATTCCAAATAGCATTTCTACCTTAAATTATAATTAAACTAAATTCCTTACTTACTCAATATATAACCACCTCCTTGCCACAGTACTACACCACAATTTCGCACTAATTGATTATTATCACTTGTAATTAACGAAACCAATCTATTCACCGTTATACCACGTTTTGATCACCTGTTTTTAGATTTAAAACACAACCAGCAAGAAAGGTTTGAAACTAAGAGAGGCCAGAGGCGTAGACGTTTTAAGAAAACATCTAGAATAATTAAAATACTATTTAATAGGATTCTGTTGAATTTTATAACCGTTTAGTTTCAGTTTTATTTATTTATTTATCTTTTATTAGAATCAATATTATAATTTCCGTTTTCTTTGTAAATAAACCATTCCTGTAGATAACATTTGTAAAATTAGATAGGCAACCCAACCTGCGTCCAAGTATACAACAAAGTCTGAACCTCCCTTTTGAGAAAGCTCTCATATTCAAAAATTAGAGTATACAGGTTGTAAAATAAGAAATTTATAACAGGTAAAAGACCGGTAGAAGCTACCATTAAACCGGGAAACAATACACATTCTTTCTGAACCTAATACAATTTACCGAAATTGTAACAAATTGTTTTCCTTTACTTGTAAATAACCCAAACAGGCAAAAATGACCAATTCTCACTACGTGAAGTAAGTACATTTTGTTTGTCATAACATTAATCAATTGCCTAAATAACACAAATGGAAAAATATTTTCTTAAAATATACTCGTGATTATACGTTTATGCGCTTTTGAAAAATGTGCTGTTATTGAATAAGGATGGCAACCGCAACCGTATTTCATCTAGGACTGAGGTTCCCAAACTGTGGTACGCGTACCACTGGTGGTACGCGAGAACGTTGCCAGTGGTACGCGAACGAAGTTCGAAAATTGGTAGATTCTACCAGAGAATATCAACAACGAAGAAGTATCACTCCCCGGTTTCGAAGGGATAAGTTTAGAATTCGCGCACCTTCCTGGCGCAAACAGTGTCATGGCGACCACTGTTTGTTTATGAGGGTTTTAATCAAAACGTAAGCGAGTTTTTTCGAAATACGTTAGTGTTAATAATATTAGGACGTCAGATATTTTCAGTATATAAAAATGGTGAATTGCTGTTGTGTACGGGATTGTAAAAATAATAGCAAAGACAATAAAATGGTTTCGAAAAGCAAACTAAAGAAAGAGTCTATTCGTACTTTATTTTGCTGTGATAACGGTAAGTTCAAAGTTCATAATTAATTTTTATTTAAATATTATCCATTTCACCATAATTACATTCTTTGCAAAGCATGTGTTATTAAATTAAAAACACACAAGTTCAATGTAATTGCTCAATATAAATAGCAGTAAGCGTAATCTATAACTTTATGCAGACATTTGTATTAATTTTACATTGGTAAGTAAAATACTTACTGACGAGTTGTGTCTCGCAACCAGTAAACATATCCTACTGTCTTGGAAACAGATATGGTAAATCAACGAAAAAGCTCAATTGTGCAAAAAGTGTATTTTTAATGTTATGTGCAAACTTAATAATAGATATTTATGTATTAAGGGCATAATCAGAAGATTATGGCTCGCGGGAATGTTAAAACCCTGACGCGCAGCGGAGGGCTGTTATATTCCTGAGAGTCATAATCTACAATTATGCCCGTGGTACATACAATGTTTTATTTTATTTTGCACCATGAAACTGGAACAAAATATTAAAAAGATTCAGTATCTTCGGCAAGTTTTTAAATGCAAATGCAGTGAAATAAAGTCGACAGTAGGCTAATTTGTTGTTACTAAGATACTGTGATATTGCTATTATATATCATGTCATGTGTTTGCTGTCAATCATGCTGCTTAGCGTCAATGACATTTCCGTGCTATAAAGACCACATTACGCCCGCATTTGGAGGCGTATAAAGAACATTATGGTGGCAAAATAAAATAAAGAACATTATGGTGGCAAAATAAAATAAAATTACATTTAGTTTTATTTGTAATTGAGCACGGTTGTGCAGTGTCAACTTCTTACTTGTTTTCTTATTCCTTTCATTTTAGTTAACTTAAAAACTAGCATTTGCAACAACATATAAACACTGTTTTAACATAACATGTCACGATCTTCAAAATTTTCTTGGCCTAAAAATTTAGCATAATAATGAGTAAATAGGTAGGTACTTGTTCTGAGCTACTACTTTTTATACATATGTAAATAACTTACAAAATAACGGTTAACAAAGATTTTAATAATGAGCAATAACCTATCTTTTCCCTGTACTTTACATTTACAGCTCACTGCGCACCGAGGCTGCGCGAGTTTTATTTTGGGACACCGAGAACAATAGATTTGCGTGGGAGTGCTACTTCTTCGTTGTTGATATTCTCTGATTCTACTAGTAGCGTGACGGTGACCTGCAAGTTGGCGTGTTGTTGTTTATAATTTTATATTAGTGTTTTGTGACTATCAGTCAGTGAGAATAACATATTATAAACATGAAGTGTTAGCTGTCGGATTGAAATGGATAAGTTTTTGATAAGATCTATGTTTGGTAGTTCTAAAAAGCAAAGAACTTTGTCACCGGAAAAAGGAAATCCTGTTGCCGTAGTCACAGATGTTGAGCAACCAAGCTGTTCCTCTACTTCTACGCCTTTGCTCCAAACTTGTGAAAAGAACAAGAAATCAGCTAAACGTAAATTTGATGAAAAGTATTTATCGTTTGGTTTTACTTATACTGGAAATGTCAGTGAGCCTGTTCCACAATGTGTCATTTGTTTAGAAACTCTGTCAAATCATTCGATGAAACCATCACTTTTAATGCGTCATTTTAACACAAAGCATATAAATCTCAAAAACAAGGCGTTAGAGTTTTTTAAACGGAAGGAGTCTGAGTTGAAAGTGAATAAAGGAGCAATCACTTCATTTACGGGGTTGAACACTAGGTCGGTTGAAGCATCATACAAGGTTAGTCTGAGAATCTCACAAGAACTAAAACCTCATACTATTGGAGAGACTCTAATTTTGCCAGCAGCTAAAGACCTTGTTTCCACAATTATAGGGGAAAAAGAGGGAAAACAGCTCGATGTGGTTTTCTTGTCTGATAATACTGTTTCAAGAAGAATATCTGATATGGCTTTAAATGTAAAAGACATTTTACTCAAGAAAGTGAACAATAGTAAATACTTTGCAATTCAAGTGGACAAAACAACAGATGTCGCAAATTTGGCTCAACTTTTGTGTTATGTTCGCTATGAAGATAAAAACGCAGTTGGTGAAGATTTGTTATTTTGTGAAACTCTTTCAGCTCATCCTACTGGAGAAGACATATTTGATCAAGTAAATGAGTTTGTGCTCAAGAATGGAATGGATTGGAAGAAATGTGTTAGTATATGCACGGATGGTGCGGGAGCTATGACAGGAGCTCATAGTGGATTGGTGCCTAAAATAAAAAAAGAAGCTCCACATGCACAACATATTCACTGCAGTCTTCACAGAGAAGCGCTTGTAACGAAACGAAGTCCTGTACAACTAAAAATTGTTTTGAACGAGGCTGTAAAGACAGTGAATTTTATTAAGAGCAGAGCCCTGAATTCACGCCTTTCTCACAATTTATGTTAAGAAATGGACAGTATTCATAAACAACTACTGCTCCACACAGAACTCGGGTTTTTGAGTTACGTCACGAGATATTGATTTTTTTAACAGATTCTGGTTTTGAGCTACGAGATCGTTTTACTGATGAACTATGGCTGTGTCGGCTGGCTTTCTTGGCTGACATTTTTTCAAAACTCAATGATGTGAACAGGAGTCTTCAAGATACTTATAACACCCCGTTTCGAGTGTGTGACAAAATTAATGCATTGAAACAAAAAATCATCTTTGCATATGATGAAGCCAAGAAAGGCAAGGTTTCGCTTTTTCCTTCTCTCAGCAGTTTTGTTGAAGAAAATGAGCTTTCACTTAGTAAGACAGTTCTTAGTGATATCAGTGACCATTGTAACGTTTTGAAGGAAAACTTGAGCAGATACTTCCCAGAAAACTATGAAGAACATTTGTGGATGAAAAACCCGTTTAGTGACATCAAGAAAATGACAGTCCCAGAGAATCTCTCATTAGCCGAAAAAGAGCAACTGTTGGAGTTAAATTGTGACTCAGATTTGAAGGAAGTTTTTGATAAAGTTACCCTGATTGACTTTTGGATTCAACGACGCCAAAACTACGGTGAAATCGCCAACCGAGCCGTGAAGTTTTTGCTCCCATTTTCAACATCCTACCTATGTGAAGCTGCGTTTTCTTCTCTCTGTTACCCTAAAAACAAATACAGAAATAAACTGGCTTGTGTTGAAAATGACTTGCGTCTGAAGTTAAGCCCAATAAAACCAGACATTACAATTTTAAGCAAATCGCTACAAGCCCATCCTTCTCATTAACTTGTAAGTGTTTATGTTTGATTCTTATGTATGGTTTTCCAAATACAGTTCTTGTTCTTCACCTTCAAGTTTCTTTCTATTCTTTCATCCTAATTTTTATTTTTATTTAAAAATAAGCATTCGTTATAACTATGAAAAGTTTACTTTTATTTTAGTTATTTACAATTAGCTACAAAGAATTAAATAAACATTGTTTTAAATTTAAGGTACCTACTTAAAAGGCTAAATGTTATTGTTTTATTGATGTTCACAAACTTTACAATGTTGTCAATGGAATGATGATTAATCATTTTTATACTGGTGGTACATGAAAGTAGGATTTCATATTAGGTGGTACGCTATCAAAAAAGTTTGGGAACCGCTGATCTAGGAGAGGCGTCATACATGCACTATAGCGCGTGAATAAAAAATTTATACACATGTTTGTACCTTCAATTTTAGTCAATATGTTAGCCACACTATTATGTTAAGTGAGGACATATAAAGGTTCAAACCAGAGCGGTATATATATATATATATATATATATATATATATATATATATATATATATATATATATATATATATATATATATCTTCAGGACACAACTAAGAATAACAAAATTATTAAATTTCAATGAAGGATTAATTAAATCTTAATGTTCTTACATCTAAGAGTAATTTTTGCAAAATAATTAGGACGTGTAACAAATGGTTATTAAAGACAATACGTCAATTAGAATGTAAACTAGGATAACTTAATTATATTCAAGAAGGACATTCATAAATCAAATGTGTAACAAATATGTAAGCTCATAACTATATGAACGGTGATTCTTCTTGATTTTGATGGAGTGAATGATGTAATTTCAAGTTTTTGTAAATTAAGAACAGACCAGCATAGCTAGTGTTTAAATTATATTATTAGTGTTTGATCTAAAATTCATGGTTTCATTATTGTTAATATGAAACATTTCAAGTAAGAGCCTTTCGTTATAGTTGTCAGCTTTGTCAATAATTTTTACTTCATTAAATTTAATCATATGGTTTAAATTTTTACTGTGAACTGCAGAGCGCATCTTGGTCTTTGTAATTTACAATCACTTTTATGTAGCGTGAGTCTAGTTTTAAGCCAACTGGTTGTATGTCCTATGTAACACAAATTGCAGTTATTATACGGTATAGAATAAATTATGTTAGATTTAGATTCTGTTGGTGTCTTAGCTTTAAGTTTTGAAAATAAATTATTAATTGTACTAATAATGTAAAAAATTATTTTTATGTTTTTGAATTCTGCAAAAATTTTGATTATTTGGTTACCAATTTGTGGTACAAAGGGAAATTATTTTTATAAAATTGAATTAGGATCTATGCGATCAACTATCTCTTTTTTTGTGTTATCTAAATTAACTAAGTGTTTTGGATAATTATTATTAACAAGGATATCACTAAGTTTTTTAAGATCTTTTGTATCGATGATGGATGTATAATGTTAATAACTCTAGTATTCAAACCAAAAATGATATTTTTTTTCATAAAGAAAGGATGATTGGAGTAATAATTTATGTATCTTCCCGAACTGGTCGGTTTGATGTATCAATCAATAATTAAGGTATTATTCTTGTTAATCAATTTCATGTCTAAAAATGGAACGCTATTATTAATTTCATATTCTACAGTGAATTGTATGATCATAATTGTTAAAAATATTTAGAATGCTGTCTATTGCATTTATAGGACCAATTATAATTAAGTCATCTACATATTTTTTTATTAAAGTAACTTCGAAATTAAGTTTTGGTAGACTAGTGACTGTGAGATCATCTACAAAAATTTGGGTTAGAATAGGACTTAACGGAGATCCCATAGGTGCACAAAAAACTTTTTTGAAAGGCGAAATAAGTGTTATCAAAAATAAATGTTATTACGTTAATGAAAGTGTTATTGGGAATGTTCCAGTGAGCCTGGATAACAATTCCTAAAATTAAGTTTAATGGTCTTTAGTGCGTGTGCGTGTGCGTGTGCGTGTGCGTGTGCGTGTGCGTGTGCGTGTGCGTGTGCGTGTGCGTGTGCGTGTGCGTGTGCGTGTGCGTGTGCATGTGCGTGTGCGTGTGCGTGTGCGTGTGCGTGTGTGTGCGTGTGCGTATGCGAGTGCGTGTGCGTGCGCGTGCGCGTGCGAGTGCGCGTGTGCGCGTGCGCGCGCGTGCGATTTGCGTGTGCGTGTGCGTGTGCGTGTGTGTGTGTGGGTGGGTGCGTGGGTGGGTGCTTGCGTGCGTGGTGCGTGCGTGCATTCGTGCGTGCGTGCGTGTGTGTTTACGAGTATGTACGTATATCGTAGTAGCTTCTTACCAAAAAGGAATATGCCTATGCATATGTCCGTCGAGTTTAATCAGATTGTTCTAAAGGTAAAAGCTTTCTTCGAAGCGGCAAAAATGGTCTAAACGCAATTATTCTTAATCAAGTTACAAAGCGTACTGCGGAATGCTTAGGTATTAGTGAAAGAAGTGTTGTAGGGGAATCAATTAAATTTTTGGATAATTATTATTAACAAGGATATCACTAAGTTTTTTAAGATCTTTTGTATCGATGATGGATGTATAATGTTAATAACTCTAGTATTCAAACCAAAAATGATATTTTTTTTCATAAAGAAAGGATGATTGGAGTAATAATTTATGTATCTTCCCGAACTGGTCGGTTTGATGTACCAATCAATAATTAAGGTATTATTCTTGTTAATCAATTTCATGTCTAAAAATGGAACGCTATTATTAATTTCATATTCTACAGTGAATTGTATGATCATAATTGTTAAAAATATTTAGAATGCTGTCTATTGCATTTATAGGACCAATTATAATTAAGTCATCTACGTATTTTTTTATTAAAGTAACTTCGAAATTAAGTTTTGGTAGACTAGTGACTGTGAGATCATCTACAAAAATTTGGGTTAGAATAGGACTTAACGGAGATCCCATAGGTGCACCAAAAACTTTTTTGAAAGGCGAAATAAGTGTTATCAAAAATAAATGTTATTACGTTAATGAAAGTGTTATTGGGAATGTTCCAGTGAGCCTGGATAACAATTCCTAAAATTAAGTTTAATGGTCTTTAATGCGTGTGCGTGTGCGTGTGCGTGTGCGTGTGCGTGTGCGTGTGCGTGTGCGTGTGCGTGTGCGTGTGCGTGTGCGTGTGCGTGTGCGTGTGCGTGTGCGTGTGCGTGTGCGTGTGCGTGTGCGTGTGCGTGTGCGTGTGCGTGTGCGTGTGTGTGTGTGCGTGTGCGTATGCGAGTGCGTGTGCGTGTGCGTGCGCGTGCGAGTGCGCGTGTGCGTGCGCGTGTGCGTGTGCGCGTGTGCGCGTGCGCGTGTGCGTGCGCGTGTGCGCGTGCGCGCGCGTGCCATTTGCGTGTGCGTGTGCGTGTGCGCGTGTGTGTGTGTGTGTGTGTGTGTGTGTGTGGGTGGGTGCGTGGGTGGGTGCTTGCGTGCGTGGTGCGTGCGTGCATTCGTGCGTGCGTGCGTGTGTGTTTACGAGTATGTACGTATATCGTAGTAGCTTCTTACCAAAAAGGAATATGCCTATGCATATGTCCGTCGAGTTTAATCAGATTGTTCTAAAGGTAAAAGCTTTCTTCGAAGCGGCAAAAATGGTCTAAACGCAATTATTCTTAATCAAGTTACAAAGCGTACTGCGGAATGCTTAGGTATTAGTGAAAGAAGTGTAGTAGGGGAATCAATTAAATAAGAGTCTGGTACAGGAGCGAACCGAAGAAGTGGTAGACCGAAAGTAGATGTCGATGGTTTTTTAAAGGGCGTTATACGAAGACAAATACTAAATTTTCGTACGGAAAATGGGTTTCCAGTCGTAGTTGAGCTGTGTCAAAGATAGACAGTCGAATGTCCGGATTTTCCACAGGTATGTACCACCACTTATAAAAAAATAGGTAACAGGCCAATGTTCATGGAAGCTGCTACAATAGCTGCTAAAGGAGCGGAATATTTAATCTTATGCCTAAGCATATGTCCGCCGAGTTTAAACAGATTGTTCTAAGGGTAAAAACTTTCTTCGAAACGGCAAAAATGGCCTAAACGCAATTATTCTTAATCGAATTACAAAGCGTACTGCGAAATGCTTGGGGATTAGTGAAAGAAGTGTTGTAGGGGTATAAATTGAGTAAGAGGCTGGTACAGGAGCGAAGCGAAGAAGTGGTAGACCGAAAGTAGATATCGATGGTTTTTTAAAGGGCGTTATACGAAGACAAATATTAAATTTTCGTATGGAAAAAGGGTTTCCAGTCGTAGTTGAGCTGTATCAAAGATTGACAGACGAATGTCCGGATTTTCCACAGGTATGTACCACCACTTATAAAAAAATAGAGAACAGGCCAATCTTCATGGAAGCTGCCACAATAGCTGCTAAAAGAGCGGAATATTTATTTATCGATTAAAAGGTATAGAGAAACGGGATGGAATATTTTTCATTGTCGAAACATTATGCGGCACAAACCATTCCAGAACATCTTTATCAATACCGAGGGACAATTTGTACAGATTCAGAAATCATTACATAAATTCGCAAATTAATTATTTTAATTTATCCCTTTATGTTACAGAAAATGCTCCGATGTACTGAAAATAATAAAATTTTACCCTCTATTCCGTAATCAAGAAATCGTTTAAGATTTCAACGCAAGATTCCCACCAAAACATCATATCACAACATTTTTTTTCAATCCCGCCAGACCGCGAATTAGCTAATTATTTGTTTAGTCCAATCACGTTAGAACGCGGACAATATAAGCGGAACCGCAACGCGAGATTAATTATTTTGTTGCTTCCGTCCTGAATTAATTGTCCTATTTTGTTGAATTTTGCACTGAAGTCTTCACTTGTCTTGTTGCTTTCGTCCTGAGGTCTTCTTCGATCTACTTAGAGGCCGAACCTATTTTATTTTACCTGACGACCCACACTTGGGGCAAGTTATAAATTTCCCTATCACATTTATCCGACCAGTTTTCAGTGATAAAGGTTTCTTTTCTACCTTTGGTAGATTATAAAAGATCATGTCTGTAAAACACCGCAATACCTGATACACTGACACTTACCTGGAGCGTACGCCCGCGGAAAACAGATATCCTTACACAAAATCCTCCTCTTCGCTTTTAGGAGTATTCCTGACAGGTACTGAGGTCTTCTAAGGGAATTATCTCGTAAGGCGTATGTCTGTAGAGGTGATTCTTTTACCTTTGCTTATCCGAAAGGCGTAGGCCTGTTCCATCTAGCATCCTTCTACTTAACCAATGTAGCGATAGGCCCGTTTAGCTTTTCCTAAATACAGATATCAAGCATAAACACGACCGAACTAGGAAACTAGTATATAGTTACAGACAAAAGATCGTACAATAACTAGAAATCGCTGCCGAGAAATTATCCTGTTTAAAACCGTTATAATCGTGTCATAAAAAACCTGAGAAACCCTGCATTTTTTATCTAGAATACTTGTTCCCAACAAATAATTAAAATCATGGACACTTAGACCAAACTTCTATTCCCTTTCCGACTTCCGTTCCTGTATATTTTGTGAAAAGTGGTAATCAAGGAATCACTTAAAGACTATTAAAAATAACACTTTCTGAAGGAAAAATTATATCCCCTTAAATCCCTACGTATTATTATAGCATCAATTAAAATTTGCAAAAGAGAATCCCGTGTGTAAATATTTCCATTAAGCGAGAAATCGGTTAGAAAGTAAAAGTTAATTCCTGCATTTTATCTTAAATAAATCCTAGTAGAAAATCCTAATGATAACATTTTCAAATTTACGATCCGTGCCAGGTTTTAAATTTGGTTGCATTAAATAAAAAAAAGAAAATAATATTCCAAAACCAGAAGTCCCAGTTTATTAAAAAGGAGAAATATTCATTTTAAAACCGATGTCTGAAAACATTTGACCTAGTGACCAATATTTATATAAAGGCATTGTACTCATTAAAGTGTTTCACCCCTTTTGTTAAATTTCAAGAATAGTTTTATAAAAATATTCTTTTTTATGTATATGAACGTTCGAATAGTTTTAAAATCGCAGTTCTTGGAATTTAAAGTAAATAAATAGTATTGAATTTTCATTTTATTTTTAAACGGTATTAATTTTTGTGAGTGAACCTTTCTACTTTAAATTATTAATTGGCATGTGATTATAATTAGTTGAGAGTTTAAATAATTACCTAAAGTCAACCAAGGGGAATTACTACAGCAAACCCTGTTCCATAAATTAAAAATTAAATCCACAGGTTCCAGATTTCTCCGAGACCAGATCGGCGCCACCAACCCCACGAAGCACCTGATGGTCTTCGTCTTTTCCTGGAGTCTGAGTTTAAATTGGTTATTTGTGTTGTATATATGTGTTTAACTTTTGTGTTGTAATATAGTATTAGATTTAAATAAAATACAATTAGGCTAAGTAAAATATTTAGAGTTGTAATTTTTATAGGTAATAAAGATAGTGTGTTTGTGGTGATCTTTTTTGTTAATCAAATCACGAAACACCCCATCTTCGAGTAAAAGCTACCGGGCACTGCGAAAGCTGCTATTAGGTAATAATTACGTAAACTACCTTCTTATGCATATAGGATGTTATAAATTCAAGAAATAAAACGGATTCAGAGGAGAAATCAAGCGACCTTCTGGATCTGGACCAAGACTGATTATATTGGATATGGGCAACAAAAACGACCTTTTAGCAGGTTGTTCCAAATGCTTCGTTCGAAAAAATATTCGGCTGATTACCACGACGAAACGAATAAACAGCACTATGAAAATGGTTACGATGAATGTTGGGCGTGGTCGCCAACAAATCAGTGATTGTACTAGATCAATCATCGTACCACATAACGATAGATCCAGATTTTATAAATCCAACAACCGCCTGGAGAAAATAAAATATAATTGAATGGTTGAACAAACGAAGAGTAGCTAAAGCCATCAGTAAAAACATTAGTACATTTTCCTTTCCACCCATGACGTCTTGTGACGAGTTTATAGCAGCTGATCCTGCTGACAAAGCCAATGTCTTTGTCTATTACTTTGCACCAAATTCATATCTAGATGATTCTGGTAAAATTGTGCTGTCGCTTAACTTTACCCCAAACGCTATGAAACTAATACACTTTCGGTACAAGCTCCTAGAATCAATTATAAATAAACTTGATTCAAACGAGGCGATTACCCCTGACGGTATTCCATCTATCCTCCCTCACCCGAGCTGGTACCTGTATTATCCAACATCTTTTCGAGCTCCATGTCATCTGGAGAGTTTCCCTTATCGTGGAAGTTGGCAAATGGCCAACCTGTTCTTAATAAGGGCGATAAAACCGATCCCTCAAACTATCAACCAATAGCTATCACTTCCATTCTACCGAAAATCATGGAAAAAGCCATCAACTATCAACTACTTTCGTTCCCTGAATTCAATAAACATTCCGCAGCGACCACCAGTACGGGTTGAGACAGAGTCGTTCAACGGGTGATCTTCTTTCATGTCACCCAACTTTGGAATAACACATTAGAAAGTTCCGGTGAAACAGTCGTAGTAGCTTTAGTTATTGCAAAGACTTTTGACCAGGTTTAGCACAAGTGACTACTTGCCAAGCTCCCCTCGTTAGGCTTATCCGATACGCTCATCAATCGGATCTCCAATTTTCTTGACAAAAGACGTATACCTGTAGACGTCGATGGGTTCTTTTCGAGAGAAATTAGGAATAACGCGGGCGTATCCCAAGGATCAGAGATAACTCCCACACCTTCCCCGCTGTACATAAATGATTTCATTTTCTACTAACCCGATCTATTGTGAACACGCATACGCACACGTACACGCGCACGCACATGCGCCCGCGCACGCGCATACACACGTATACACACGTATACACACGTATACACACGTATACACACGTATACACACGTATACACACGTATACACACGTATACACACGTATACACACACACTCACACACACACACACACACACACACACACACACACACACACACACACACACACACACACACACACACACACACACACACACACACACACACACACACACGCACACACCGAAATGAATTCAGAAACATACAGTAATGGTTCAATTAGTACCGAAATAACACTAACGGCTAAATGTCAATAAGTGTGGACCAATAGGAAATAGCTTTGAATGTATAGTTTTAGCTATTTTGTATTGTAGTAATAGGATCAGGTTAACTACAAGTAAATTAGAGCTACGGGAATTGATTCGTTTCAATAAATGGTTTAAATAACAGTTTCATCGTCAAAATGGAAAAGCACGGTTGGTCTAGTGATATAATAGGTCGCCTCACACGCAGTTGAGGCAGGTTCGTTCTCGGCTCATGTAATTTTTTTTCTGTTAGGTTACAGTAGTTTTGTTTATCTAATCTACTTTTGTTAGGTTACTGTAGTTTTGTGTATCTAATCTAATTCTGTTAGGTTACAGTAGTTTTGTTTATGTTTTTCTTCCTATTATCCCGTAGTTTTTAGATTTTTTATACCTAACTACGAAGCTGTCAAACAAGGAAACGCGTGATTGGCCCGCATTTATCGAGATTTAGCTGCTAGTGTTCTATACTTGTAATTATATACATTTGTAGTTACATCATCTAGGTGACAAAAAACGTATGGCGTAGATATTCTTGCCAATCAATATTAGGTTTGAAAAGTTACTTTTTCGTTCAGAAATTAGCAGTATATTATATTTTTTACATTCATCTATACACTTTCAATCTCAAAAAATGAAAATAATCTTGTAGTATTTACTTAGGTATTTATTAACAAACTTACACAAACAAAAATGTTATCGCATGAAAATGGAAATAAATAATGTAAATCATCCTGAAATATCGACATTAGCGCTTGAAGCTGTTGCCAGTTTATTACCCTTGAAATCACGAGATAAATATGAGAAAACCTACAATATTTTCAATTCTTGAAGGACTTCAAAGAATGTAAGGGATATCGACCAAGAACTTATGCTTGCTTTTTTTTCATGAAAAGGTTTTCCTGAATACATCTATTTATTTATTTGAAGTTTTGTATTTATATTTGATTACAGGCTGGAAGACTGATATCTTCCATGCTGTGGTCGACATGTTCCATGTTGAAAAGTACCTTGAGAGTGAAAGAAAACGTCGATATATCGAATTATTGGAAGTTACAGTTATATTTAAAGCGCCAAAGTGAGGGATATGAAGCAAAAAAATAAAAAATTCTATCGCAGAATGGTGTCTGTATGGGGCACGTCGTAATGAGAAGCTACGAAAGTTACATGTGAGGGATATCGAGGATACCGGCTCTATTTTGGTTGTCGCCATCGATGACACTAAGGCAACGAAGAAACGTATATTCACCGTTATGACGGAAATGAGAGGAATTAATGAGATTGAGTTGTACAGGAGATATGTAAGCTTGCGTCTGCAACATCTATCAATCACTCAAGATTATTCATATTTTATATGAATAATCAATGTACAGTGTAACCTCTGGAGATCCACAGTTCCTACAGGATGCCGAAAAAAATTGCCCATTATTTGAAATTACCAAACCCAGACGATTACACTGGATACCGTCTACGTCGATCATCAACTACTTTTCTGGCTGAGGGTGGAGTGGATATCGGGAGGCTCAAAAATCGTGGAGGATGGCGATCAAACACGACTGCAGAAGAATATACAGAAGAAAGCATTAGCAATAACATGGCAACTTCGAAAATGACTTTTAATCAGCCATCATCGTCAAACACTGGATGTCCGAATCCATCAGATGTTGTCCTGGAACGTACTGAATTACAGTTGACTCCTGCATGTAGCGATTCATTCCATTTCTGCGTCAAATGGAGGAGTTCATCAGGAGGTTTGTACAAGCATAAGTTTTTCTAACGTTAATAGTTGTACGTTTAATATTTATTCCAATAAATAATTGATCATTCTATATAAAGAAATGGTTGCCACTTCCATTGAGCGCCCGAAAAACCTTTTTTTTATTGACAGTGACGGATACTTCACATAACCAGGTACATAAAAACTGAATAGTCATCGACACCAATTTTTCCTAAAAATTTTTTAAAACAGGTGTGATTTGAACAAAGGTTCATGTTATTCTAATTAGATCCGCAATAGACAGACTTTCTGAATCGCACGTTTGGTTTCACTATTTAACAGCGCGAACTATATTGTCGTTGCCTGGGTGCAAAGCGCTGATGCGTCCCAATGCCCATTTTCACTGCGGTTGATTGTCTTCTTTCAGCAAAACTAAGCTCCCAATTAATAATTCGTCATTGTTTTTCTGGAATATCCATTTACGTTGTTGCACGGTGTTTAAGTAGTCCAGAACTGTTGCAGCATGTATTGTATTTGAAAATATTTTGAGAGTATGTTAAATTTACTTTCATGTATTGCTTCTTGCGGCAGCGAATTTAAAGGCGCCCCAATTATGAATTGGCCTGGCGTTAATCGTTCGAAATCGTTGATCCGAGGATAGTGCGGTTAAAGGACGGGAATTTAGGATTGCCTCAATTTGCACAATAAAAGTGTAAAATTCTTCAAATGTTAAATTCGATTGATTAGTTAACCTTTTAATGTAATATTTAACGTCTTTTATTGATGCCTCCCAGAGACCACCCATATGCGGTGACTTTGCAGGTATTTCCAATTGATTTTGTTATCAATGATATAATTTTCAAATTTTTGATTGGTTCGGAAATCATTTAGTAAATTATTGGCGTCAATAAAGTTAGTTGCGTTGTCCGAAGATATGGTGTTACAAAGTCCCCGATGAGAATGTTAAATCGCTAACCAATTCTATGTGAACTGCTTTGGTACATAAGCAGATAAATAAGCAAAGATATGATTTAACAAGCTTTCGGTTTCTTGTCCTTCCATCTTTAATTTCACAGGGTCCAGCATAATCGACCCCTGTGGTAGAAAATATGCGAGTTTCAGTAAGCCGATTATGAAGTAATAACCCCATTTTCTGTGAAAGTTCAGTCGGATTTGCCTTAAAATATGTGATGCATCTACGTAAGATTTTACGCACTGCTTGACGTCCGTTTATTATGCAATAAGTTTGTCTTAAGCTAGCTAATACCGAGTGCGCTCCACCGTGCAAATTACGATGAGGTTCGTTTTTATAATCAAATCCGTAAGAGGGTGATGTGCTGAAAGCATTATTTGATGCATCTGTGAATATGGTAAAGTTGATTTTTGTAAACGCCCCCCTACTCTGATTAGCCCATGCTGATCAATAAATGAATTAAAACTGTTTAATTTACTTTGATGGTGTACTTTTTGATTATTTCTTAACGACCTCAATTCTTGGTTTGATACCTGAGATTGTGCTAATCTTAATGAATTTGTCTTACTTTGTTCCTATTCTAAATTCGTTATACATTAGCTCGTTTCAAATGTACCCTTTTACAATTATGTACAAATCTACAAATATATACTCTTTTGCTGTGATACGTATGAGTCTTGTAAAACTGGAATATCTGTTAAATAATTCTACTGATATGAATTTTATTGTTAACGCGGTTATTGTTTTTTGTTCCCTTTCAACCTCTACAATGTCTTATGACGATGTGGAATCGTTAATAATAGAATAATTGATTTCTTGTGTTAATAACTGTGGTCCTTCCCACCACAAATGGGAATTTTTTAATTCAAAAGAAGTAATTTCACGAGAAGTGAAGTCTGCGGGGTTTTCATTTGAATCAATGTGATTCCATGTTCCTTTGCTGAGCTGTTGAATTTGTACTACTCGATGGCCAACGAATGTTCTTAATTAAGATGGATCCAAGCGTAACCACAATGGTTGAGTCCGACCAGTAGAAGTAGCGATTAATATTCATATCTAAAGCTGTGATAGCTTGATCTACTAACTTAGACAAAAGAACTGCACTACAGAACTCTAGTCTAGGTATCGTAATTAATTTTATAGGAGCCACCCTTGATTTAGCGCAAATTAATCGAGACCAAACTCCCCCCTTGTTGTTTTTTGATTTGAGATATACGCACGCTCCATAAGCTACCATGCTGGCATCACAAAAACCATGAATTTCGATTAAGTGGCGAGTTTCAATCAAGATTTTCTAGGAGCTGATATTTCATTTAAATATGATAAACTTGATGTGAAATGCGAGAATCTGTTATTTAAATCAAGCGGCACTGAATTGTCCCAATTTAATTTATGTTTTCATAATTCTTGCAGTAATATTTTGGCTTTGATTATTACTGGCCCTACCAAACCTAAGGGGTCGAGAAGTTTTGAAATAGTTGATAGCATTTGCTTCTCTGTTATATTTGCTGAAATTGTATTTGTAATCATTGCGGTGGAATACAAAAATGTATCATTATTTGCGTCCCAAGTTATACCTAATGCATTGCCTTTGCTAGTCTCGGTCATGATAAGATGCTCTAAATTCGTGTTTTCCGTTAAATCTTTTAATAAGTGCGGCTGATTTGACATCCAATGAAGCAATTCAAACCCGGCGCTATTTAAAATGTGTCGTAAATCCCTAATTAAATTTTTCGCTAAATCAAAATTATCAGTTCCTCATTAAATTGTCGACGTAGAAATCTTTTAATATTGCCTTTCGTGCTTATGGATGACTGTTATTAAAATCTAGTCCTAATTGTTTTAAATAACGTGTAGCTAAGAAACTCACCGGCGCTGTACCGTAAGTTGCCGTGTTTAGTTCAAAGTGGCTTAAATTGCCATTACATTCCTTGCGCCTAACAATCCTTTGTAACCTCCGTTGTGAGGGGCGAATAAGTACCTGCCGAAACATTCTTGCAATGTCGGCAAGTATTATGACTTTATGTTTCCGAGATAGTATAACAAATGAAAAAAGGTCTTGTTGTACATTTGGTCCTACCTGCTGGGCATCGTTTAAAGGTAATCCTGTTGTCGGCGTTCATGAACTGTCAGACAACTCTAATTTTCGTTGTTAGGCTACTTGTCTTTTGTACCCTATGATGTGGTAAATAATAAGTCGTGTCTACAGATGACATGATAGTACCTGTAACTTTTGTCATGTGGCCTAATTGTAAATATTCGTCCCTAAAATTGTGGTACTGATTACGTAATATGGGTTTTTTGATAATGTGATTTCGTTTGAAATAAATCTTTTGATTGATATGTCTTTAGTGTTACCTAATAAAGTTAGATTATCTCGAACAGGCAATTTTACTGTAAATCTTCCATTTACGGGGTCGCGTTTATAATACTTCCACTATCAATTAATGCTCTACATTTATGAGGAACTTCGCTTTTATCGAAAATTCTTATTATAGCAGTTGATAACAATTTAAATGATTGATTTGTGTTAGTATGCGTGATGGTGGTGACGTTTTCTTGACTAACTTGAATGGTTTGATCTTAGGATTGAGTTTTATTGTGTAATAAGGTATTGTCACGTCGTTTACATTTACGATAGGTATCTAATCGGCATTCTGATCCAAAATGCCCAATGCGTAAACAGATCATGCATGCTTTGATTCTTTTGATTTCATAATCTCTATTTTCAGCGGATAATGATAACAATTTTGGGCAGTTAAAAATATGATGTGTGTCTTTACAGAAAATGCATGTATTACCCTGGGTTGCAAAGTGATTGAATGATTTACGAGATGCGGTGTTTGTCATCTGAGGACTCTTCGTTTGTGTGTTACTACCGAAATTAGTTTTATGAATGGATTCTAATATCTGACAGCGACGTTGTAGAAACTTTAGAAAACCGTCTGTGGTGGGTTCTTGGCTGTTCTGGGAATTAATCGTAATCTCCCATTCCTTTTTCGTGGCGTAATCTAATTTCTGGTCAACAAATAAATAAGGAAAGAACTCCATGATTTGACTGGGTTACCTGCAATATGTTACACTCGAAAGTGTTTTAAAAATTGTCTAATAATTCTCTTAGGTCCCTACACGATTCCCTTGATAAGGCCGGAAGTTAAAATATTTATTTTTTTGTTTTCGAAGCGTTCTTTAAGCAAAGCCCAAGCGGTCAGATAATTTGCCACCTTTCAAGGAAGCCGTTAAATAGTGAAATTTCTGTACGTCACTTATTGCGGGATTATTATGAATTAATGAGTTAAAAATATCGTGGAAGGGCATGAACTCGTCATAACTACCTGAGAATGTTGGAAGATTAATTTGTGGTAACTTAATTAGCGATTTAACCTCATTATCTGCGCTTAAATTTGGAGTATGACTTTGGTGATTGTTAGCACAAACAATTCATCGGCAGTGGCTACGAGATCATGATACTTGTTTTCATAATCATCGTGCTCCACTGTTTGTTCTTCGTTTTCTTCGGAAATTAACTCAATTGACGTTTGAGTCGATTGAAATTCATTATATACATTTTTAATTTGCTTCAAACGAAATACTAGTTGTTTTGCTTTGTTTGAATCTGTTTCTAGTGAATTTAAAAAGGTAGCGAAATTTATTAATTGCCGTTTGCATACACCGCGTGTAGTTGTTAAGTTTTACTTCAATTGATGTGACTTGTTCTGGTGTTTGCCGTCGCCAAAATATGTTCATATGATGTGCTGCTTTGTGATTGATATCCGGCTCGAAGGACCATAAATTGTTGTGTGTTGATAGAAATGCACAATAATATTGCTTTATTTATTTTAGTGGACTGCATTACCTTGTTAGAACTCGTAACAGAATGCATTACAAAAATATAAAATCTAAGATTCTATTTGCTAGAAAAGGTTCGGAGAGAACTTCCTTTGCCCTAAATCCTTACTACACCCCTTAACATAAACATTTAACAAACACCTGACAACATTTAACACCTATTATACAATTTAAGGTCAATGTTTACCTGTATACTCTGAACGATTTTGAAACTTAAGCTACGTATAAACCTGTCGGTACGAATTTTATATTGTGGTATTCATATTAAAGTTTAGAAATTGTTAATTATTTGAATAAGGATATTAACTTATTGAAGTTTAAGGTATGTTTGATTAATTTCATATGAATAAAGTTATTGTATAAATTTTGAGTGTCATAGAAACTGTTACTTTATTCTGAAAATAATTTACCAATTAATTGATTAGAAATTTGGAAACTTAAATTACGGGTTAGTAATTAATAACTTGGTAATTTTGAAGTTTGCTCATTTTATTTTCATGAATATCGATCGCCTTAGAAGTAATGAACTTGATTTTTCATTGAAAGTTCGCATTTTATTTATTATGGGCACAGTTGATAGTAGACGAAAAAAAAATTTATAGAAGCTTTTGTGTGTGAATACGATGCGATCTATTTTGTGAATTCAATATTTTTGGCATTCTAAACTTTTATTAAACTTTTCAAGTTTTAATAAGGACAACGCGTGAGCGTTTGATGCATCTACTAGGTACGATTAAGTTGATGCCATTGATTAATTCAGAAATCCAAAAATTTCAAATAGATATACTGTCGGTCATTGATTCCGCGTTGATGAGTCTAAATGAAAATTATAACTTATCTCAAGAAAAACAAGAAAAACCAGAAAACGTTGTAGTACAAAATGATGCCTTAAGTTTAATTAATTCTAAACTAGCTGATTTGAATTGAAGGTTGCAAATAGGTGTAGAAAATGTTAAAGCGCCTTGTGTACAAATTTTAGCAAACTCTGCCCGTCCCAACCGCAATTTCATACAAAATGTTCCTCCAGTATTGACTCAAGAATCCCATCTACGTCAGTTTGAAGCGCCTCCAATTCAGAATACTTACTCAAATGTCGAACCACTCGACAAAACAATTGTTCATTAGCAGAGAAGAATAAATGAACGTCCTGTTTTAAATCAATCTCATTTTAGCAATATTACATTGTTGCCATTTTTAACAAATGCTGATCCCAACCATTCGAAAGTTGTGCCATTTTTAATTGTACAACTTAGTAATAATTCTCCAACACAACCACAAATTCCAATGGATACTAATAATTATCCTTTTGCTAGACATACCGTTTATTCCTAGAGAATAACTTTTAACGAAAAGAACGATAATGATATTGTTAAACAGAATTACAGAAGTCAGTGTTGCTCGAAATACATCAAAAAATGTATTGTACAAATCCACTGTAGAATTGTTTATTGAAGACGCTCTTATTTTGTATTACGCTAACAGGAATTCTATTCACAATTGGGATGAACTTGTACAACTTAAAAAAGATTTCTTCCCCTCCCCCTTATGGGAGGAAATACGGAGTAGGACTCAAGGATTAAATTAGTTATACTTATTTCAATTATAGAAAGTCTTTTCGATCGGTTACCATTTTACCCTCCTGAAAAGGTAAAAATAGAACGAATTAGAAGGAATTTAAAACCAAGTTTTCAAAAAGGTTTAGCACTTTTGCATATATTTGGTATCAAAAGCTTAACAACAGCGAGTAGAGTTATCGAAGAAACTGAATATCAAGCAGAAAGATTTAAAGGTCCACCTCTTAATATTTGCGTGCTTGAAGCGTACCTGTTTTATGAAGGTTGTGTTGGTAAACGGCGCATTCACAATACTAATTACCTTCCTTCTCAATCTTTACTTGCGGAAACGGGCCCTGGACACAACGTCCACTGGTCACAACGCCCACCGTCTTCTAAACCGTCATCTTGGTTACAACGTCCACATTTGAATTTGGACATAACGCCCACGTCATAACGCCCACCGCATAGTATGCCACGCTGGTCACAACGTCCACTTTTAAATTTGGTCATAACCTCCACTCTTCTGGTCACAACCTCCACTGACGCCTTCTAGCCATGCCGCCCACCAACGTTGGTCGTAACGTCCATTTTTCTTTTTCCGGTCACAACGCCCATCTTTACATTTGGTCACAACCTCCACTCTGGTCACAACCTCCACCGACATGTACTGGTCACAACGCCCACTTCTAGAACTGATGTAAGATCTATTTGGTCACAACATCCACCAATGCAATTGGACCACGTCGTCCGCTGTACAATACACAATGTAATTCTTGTTCTTATAGAGAAGTTTAATTTGTGCTTACTTGACAAAGGAATGCTATGCTATGCGGAAAAGATACCTACTTTTTAACAAATCTGTTCCCGAATAAAATCCTTTTATAATAATAATAAATGCCTTTATTTAATCAATTACATAACATCGTCATGACATTGGTTCAGAGGCGAAGTTCAGTGCACCAAACGGCTCTGCTCTTTCAATTAACCTTTGTTGCAGAAATATTGGGTATTTATCTATATATGGTTGCATGATGAAAATGGACCATGAATAGATTGCCAATAAAAGTAAAATGCCAATAATAATTTGAGACGAGTTGGCAATATTGAAGTCTTGTTCTATTTATATATTTGCTTGTTTTAACTGGTTTAGAAATGTATGCGTTACCGCTTTACGGAATTGGTTTAATCCAAGTGCTCTCAATTATTGTGGTATACTATTCCATAAAGTAGTTACATTAAATTGGAACGATCGCTGATATAGATTTGTCCTATGTGGTGGTATGAAAATAAGCACCCTGTACCTTCGATTTAGGTGGTGTAGATCGTTACGGGAAGGTTTTCGACCCAAAGGTAGTTCGGGATTTTATTTTAGACAGTTGTTAATATACGTACTTAATCTTAATAGTAGAATAATGGAATGGTGGAAGAAAGAGATAGTATCCAAACTTTTTGGGACAACCTAGCAGCTTGGAAAGCGAGATAGGTGTACGTCTCAAATGTGATTATCAAGAAAACCATCGAGAGAAAAAGAACATATACCCAAACTATAGCTATAGGTTTGGAGGAACTGATTCCGATTTGCACATGTTTACTTTCGTTTTACTTTTAATAGATTTTTTGCTACGAAATAATTTTCAAAATACTGACAACAGAATTTCCCCTTGCCAGTACAGATCTTTCAATAAAACCAAAAAAAACCGACGAAGATGAGATTCATTTGTTTTTCTTGCATTTCAGTTCCTGAACACATTTCGCGTATTACGGTTCGGCAAAAGAGATAATTTAGCGTCCTTCATTGCATATTTGACTGACATAAGAATAAGATAATCTCTTATTGATCGACAGATACTTAGGTTGTCAAGTTGCTATTAAATTACCAATTAACCAATAGGTAAAATTACCAGGTGAGCAAAGATAACTCGAACCTAAAGCATTACTTTCAGTTCTGTCGAATCTTTTCTGTTTCAGCCTGTTAAAAGGGGTACATAAAAGTCTCTGGAAAAAATTGGAAGCTGGCTTGTAGCGTTATGTATCACATGTTAAATGAGACACAATAATAAAGTTCAGTTGAAATATTTTAACAAATTCAAGGGAACATACAAATAAAAAATAATTTCAGTTATATCGGAGTTCTTAAATATCGACAAGAATAATTAGTGTCAAAATGAGGCTCTTCTTTCGCCTTGTTGAAATTCGTGATGCAGGAGACTTAACCTACCAAAATAAATTGGAGTCGTCTCAATGTCCAGGAAGTTTCGTTTATTGCTTTTTTAAGTACCCTTAAAAGATTTAGTATGCATCTTTCAACGTTCTTTAATGTATACTATAAAGCTTATACATTTTTGTTGACATTATCTGTGACTCAAGTAAAATGTGAAATCAATTTTTCACTATTAAAACTAATCACACCTAGAGTTAGTTCCACTATATCACAAGACATTTTTGGAGTATTAATCCTCATGGATGTGGAAAGTGACATCGCTAATGGGATAGACAATGATAATACAATAAACGCCTTTACAAATCGTTCTAAAAATGTGCTTTAATGAGTGACATCTATCTGTTGGTATCATTGTTTTGAAAAGGAACCTTGTGTTCGTTTAATTGGGTAATCAAACCATATGTATCAATATACGTTTGTTTTATTGAGAATAGTGCGATTGAAAGTTACGATTTGTGGTGGGGCCCCAGCGCACGTTTTTCCTGATAGGCCCTAATAAAGCAGCCCAGCTTTAGTCGTAAATATTCATTAAATCGGCACCAGCCGCAAACATACCGTAACAAAATTGAAAGATAATGAAAATTTGCATCGCATGGTGGCAAAATTAGTATACGGTTCTATTGAAAAAGATAAGTTATCCACGATTGAGGTGTTTAAAATACTTGAGTTTTCAAACGAAATCCATCGACGTTCTCACAAAAGGTAAAGCATCTCCGCACATTGTTTCGTTTCGGAGATATTGAAATTTTCGGTGGAAGCCACAATCATATCTTGTTTTGAAAATTACGAAATAGCACCAAAACGGCGCTATTTATCACCCATTACTTGTCACTAAGGTCACCCTTAAACTGAATAGGGAATTCAAAAATGCAAAGAAATAAAGAATGCCCACACTAAGTGGGACACACTGTATAGTCAAAAGTATGTTTAAATTATGAACAATTTGATTCGGTGAAACTTTTCATCATTTTTTAAGATAGCTATAGAGCAATTTGTCTTAGGCACCTCTGCAATTGTTCAGCGAACGATGTGGCCCGAGAGCATTGGTGGACGTTGTAAACAAGTAGATCTAATGATCCGGTTGTAACCGGAAAAGAAAAGTAGATGTTAAGGTCAACGTCGGTGGGCGATATGAACAGTACATGGCGGTGGAGGTTGTGACCAGAGTGGAGGTTGTGACCAAATTTAAAGGTTGTGACCGGAAAAAGAAAAATGGACGTTACGACCAACGTCGGTGGGCGATAAAATCAGAAGGCCTCGGTGGAGGTTGTGACCAGAGTGGAAGTTGTGACCAAATTTAAAAGTGGACGTTGGATCAACGTAGCATTCCATGCGGTGAGCGTTATGACTAAATTGGACGTTATGACCAAATTTGAAAGTGAACGTTGTGACCAAGATGGCGGTTTAGAAGGCGCTGGGTGTTGTGACCAGTGGACGTTGTGTCCTAGACTCGTGGAAACTAATAAAGTCAATTAGTTGTATAAATCGTACTCAATATGTAAAATGTGGCATAAACAGTCACAAATTTGCATGTACTTTCCTTTAAAAGGTTTTGTTTCAATTGCGGACTAACGAATTTTACTACATGTACTTGCACACGATACTCTTGGTCCCGTTACGTCAACAAGCGAGACCATTATATAAGAGACACAATCCACTAAATGTTGACTTTAAGTTGGAATGGCTTCCGTGGTTACATAGGGTGCAAACATAAAACTACTATTTCGCCCGTTTTTGAATGTAACGAATATGATAACAGACAGTATTTAGCTGTATGGGTTAAAGATATACCTGTAAGAGCAATGATTCATTCATATTAACATTGAAAATTCGATTGTAACGGGTACAACTGCAGACGGCACTTACCAAAAATAACAGGTAGTACGATTACCTATACGGGTAAGTTCACATGGCGTCAGAGAAGTAGAATTTATCGCCATGCCTTGATTACAATGCATTTATCTTGGGAGTAAATTTTTGTGAAACATTTAGACTTTTATTAGATTTCATATCGAAACAATTTGTTTCCAATATTAGTGTTGTCAATTACCTTTGCAATCAAAATAATTTATCCAACAATAATTTTTAGAGTAATAAACCTCTCGGAAGAACACATCTTTTTGAATTTGATATTAAATTAGTTGACTCAAACCTTTCAAACCACGTCAATATCAATAATTACGGTATAAAGTGGCAGTAGAACAGGATAACAGGTAAAATTGGGGTTTGCTCGACTAGCTGGATGGTCGGGGTGGGTTCGTTGTTGCTAAATTTTGCGCACCCTAGGATAACTTTCCATAAATAAGATACAATAGGGGTTGGAGTTGACATAAAAAACGGAAAGGGAGCCAGAGTATTTAAAATGACACAATCGGGCTGAAATTCCTAATTTCGTCGGCTCGTTTAAATACTCAAATAACTCGGTTACCTGATGTAATCACAGGCAGCTGAAAGGCTTCAAATATTATCGCACGTGTATCTAAAGTATTTGCGTGCCGCGAAATCGGTTACTAATCTGATCAGAAACAATAATTCTGTTGTTACGTTACTTTACTTAATAAAAATCTGATTTTCAAAGAAATTAAGAGACGAAATCAACCAACCCGTTATAAAATATGCACAAATTCATGAAAAATAGTGCATTAACGCATCAATCTTTAAATGCTACGTTAACATTGAATCATCAATTGTTAAACTTTCGTAAGTAATTACTTTCCTTAAAATAAACATAAAAAATATTGACGTTACTTCAATGATATCATTCTCATCAAAAACGGCAAACACTTAAAATGCACATACATAAGGTGCTGTATAAGAATTGGTGTTCAAATTAAAAACACAACAATTGTATTAACCTACAGATATGTATATTATGAATAAGCCACCATCGAGATATCAATACAATCGTTGCATTAATTTCTCCTGTACCAATTAATTATTAATAATTAATTAAAATGCAGTGATACTAGCTAGTTTCAACATCTGCATTTACTAAACTACTACAAATATTACTCGTATGGCAAGGTAACAAATAAATAGTCTGCGTTACCCTTTCAACGCAATCATCACATAAAATTTCGATACAAAATAGTCAATACAACAAATTAAAAGAACTCATATAAATTTGGATTTTGACACAGATGAATACACTTGTATTAAAAATAATCCGAATTTAATTCTAAAGGTCAGCTTATTCAATCGTTAGAACATACATAAAAAAATACACACAACACTTTATTAAAATCGTCAAGCACAGCAAAAATATGAACGAAAATTATTACATTAATTTGAATATCCTTTACATCGATTGGCTCTTTTAATTTACCCTCTTTTGTTATACAATCACCTGGTGGAAACCCAGAGGATGAACACTGCGGTAATATGATCGATGTTGAAACTACGTTCGAATCTCCAAGTGTGACCCGACTCGTCAATGCTTCACCTTCCAAGCTGCGTTTTGATTAAATTTCAATCGGTTGTATGATGGACTAATGTTTATATTTACACGTTGCTTCTTAACTTTACTCTATACAAAAGTTCTGGGTGACACTTATTATTTTTAAAAGAAAAAAAAAACTTATTTATTTACACCGACTTCTTTGTTATCGACGAGCTATGAACTTAATGTATGGAAATTAGTAACGGACATTTGGTTTCTTCCGCACAAAAGCGATAACTACTCCATAGAACCGGGAACGCATTGGGAATTAACGCTTAATGCCTATTCTAGGATACACGACAGTCCCTTCGGACAACCCACACTTAACGATAAATCAATCTCGTGTTAGTGGAACGACACAATAAAATCCCATGAAGGGTTGATTGGGGAAACTACCCCTACTAACGGAAGTTCTGTCAACACGGATTAGACGTAACGCCGTTCCGCGATAGCTCACTAACGGTGGTAACGGTAACTTGTTAACGCCTCCGCGTCTAAACTCAGAGTCTCTCGCGAATCATCCCATTTAGGGACACATTGGATTCTTATTCCCTACTTCTAATTAGCCAATCATTAAAAGGATTACTTAAAATTTTTTAATATGCGCTGCAAACGAACTAATCTCGAGAGCCGTCGGGAAAACACTTTGCAACCAACGGGTGTTATCAATGTAATCGACATACAGTAAGTTTTCATAACGACTAGTATATAAAAGCGAAACTCTTTGTTTAAGACCAAAAATTTTATCGAAAACTACCGACAGTTTGTGGCCTAAAACGTTATACAAGCTGCACCATATGCTTTTCTATACTATATTTGAATACAGAGTAACAATTTTAATGTAATCGGTAATTTTCCAATAGCGAAATTTCATGTATATGACTATATTTAACGATATCTACAAAATTACGAACAACTATTATTTAACAAGAAACTTATCAATTCTCAACCGAACTAGTAAAGGATTTTACTGGCCATTGATACCAATACGTAAATCACATCTTAATTTTAAACTTCCATCTAAATGTGATAAACAAACCAAAAACTTTATTTCGTTTTCAAGAAAAAAAAAGGATTCTAAATTAATTCACTCAAAAGTCACTAGATTTGAAAAAGTTCACTAGAAAGGACACTAGATTTGCAAGTTCACCTTGTAGCGATATCAACATGACTAAAAATGGGATCAAATCGTTGGTAAGCAAACATAGTCGGTCCACGTCCTCGCTAATCTGTGGTGGCGTCATAGCTAAAAATGATAGTGACATCATCATCGCTAAAAAATTGCTGATGCTCGTCATCATTAAAAAATAGCAGTCATATGTGGTTTGAACATGCAAATTTGTCACAAAAGAGATAACCAGATATGTATGGTTTGTATCTGTGCCACACATGTAACTAGAACAGTAACTAGATGTGAGGTTTAAAACAAGTGGGTATACAAAACAAGTTTTTAAACAGATGTATCATTACAACTACGTTTTGCCGAAATTTAAAAATGATGTTAAATTATTATATACGGACATTGATAATCTGATTTACGATTTCATAGTTTCCGACGTGTACGAATCCATTAAGGAGGATATTAAATGATTTGACTTAGTTATGAATGCGATAACATTTGTGGAATTCCCCTCGTAAACAAAAAAGGTTTGATGAAGGACGAAAATCACGGTAAAATTATGTTAAAGTTTGTTGGGCTTCGTGCCAAAATGTATACCTACCGAGATAATTAACAAAAAGCAATTAAAAATCAAAAAGCTTCACTGCGGTCAGCATTGCAAAAATAATTGTAGAGGATCACAAAGAATCTTTCTTTAATGACGCAGTTGTAAAAGGACCACAGCAATTAACTGTGTAAGTTTCTCAGTAACGTTTAATTTTGTTTTTACATTTCAAATCATGGACATCTGTTGGAAATTGTAAATCGGACAAACTCCGGATTAGTGTACACATGGGATGCACAAAACCGACCAAAATCTCAGGTACCGTTACATTACATCTTGCGTTGTTAGGATTCGTACATTCAACGATATTTTAGGTTTTTTCCTGGTTGCTAACCAAACGATAGTCGATTCTTAAGCTGGTAAAATTTCCACCTGCGATCACCTGCAAGTTGATACCTATATTGTCTGCTACACGAATAACTAATACCTCTACCTGTACAACTTCCATCTGTGATCACCTGCAGGTCGATACACATATTGTCTGCTGCACGGATAAATAACACCACGACCGCTTCTCGAACATTAATCTACCTTTCGTCAGCGTCAGGAACTCTCGATTGACAATCACAAGGTCAGATTATCTTAATTCATTTCCACTCCAGCTTGAACGAAGGACTTGTAAGAGTCAGGGTTATCTACGGTATATTGCCTCTCGGTTCAGTGCTGTCACCTACCTACCTTTCTCCGTACGTGTGGTCAAGCTGCAACTTAAATTCAATCTATAGATCATCTTAGGAGCTTAGCAAACAAATTGGTGTTAGAATTTGACCTTATCTCAAGTAACAGCTCTGATGTTTACCACATGAACGTCATTTTTTTTCGAGGTTATAATAGGAAATCTTTCACGTGACAATGTATTTTGTCTAGTGGAACTACTTGATAACCGTTGTAGCTACTGTCCGGTGCATAGGGCATTTCACTGAATATTATAATTTTTTGTGTAATTTAAACTTAGTGTCAGTCCATTAATCATTAAACTTTTTTGTATAACGTAAATTTAGTTTCAATCCGTTAATTATTAGATTTTTTGTGTAACTTAAGTTTGGGTTCCATTCAGTAATTATTATATATTTTTTTTACTTAAAGTTATATCCACGTATTTGTTATCCTCAAATACGAATTCGCACCCCTAATTTTAAGTAAGGGCTACTGTGTTGGACGAATACTACAAAAATATAAAATCGGTTTAGAGCACTAACACTATCTACCGAGCGATTGACTTTCAGGTTATAACTATATATATATATATATATATATATATATATATATATATATATATATATATATATATATAGAAAACACGAAAAAAAATTTTTTTATAGGAAGAAAATATAAATTTACTCCAAGGTGCGGTTGCAGTCAATTTGGCCTTATACAAATAAAACGCAAACTCCTTGTTTATAGTCAAGCTTTCGATATATTTTCATATCTTCTTCAGGACTAAACTAGAATATTACAGATGATGACTAGAATAATTTTAAGAGATAATACCGTTGACTGAAAATGATTTTTTACTCAATGATAATACTTACACGTGAGGTTAATCGCTTTGTAGCATAGTAATAAGCAAACACAAATAACCATCATATTGATAACTAACTTTACAATTATTTAAAATTAAAACACTAATTATGTTATTGTAAAACAGATATAAAGTAAACTACAACAATGAACTATTCAATATCACTAGGTATTATTCTCATAAAGAGAAAACATTTGAACTTTGTACAACATAAGATAGTAACAACAATGTCAATAATACATACATTTTAACAATTGTAACGTTAATAATAAAATAATACGGGAACAGTAACATTTTTATAAAATATTTGAAAACAACAACTATTTTATTTTGAGTAATACAAAACTGATAAGCATTAAAATTCAAAACCATAATAAAAGACAAACAAACTACAAATAAATAGCAACCCCAAAAAACAACCATTAAGTGATAGATCCGTGGGATAGTTTAAGTATGTAGTTATAAATAACACTCAATACCTAATGTTGTGGTATCATTGTAATTTATTGAATGGGAATGCGAATACTAATAAACTCTCCCATTCAATAAATTACAATGATACCACAACAATGGCTATTGAACATAGCATTTCTAAAAGGACGTTTCTTGAAATAGTGTTCATCAATATGGAGGCAAATGCAATGAATAAAAAAACTGACATCAAGAATTTGAGTGTGTTACATTAGTGTTTGTTTCAACGATTAGAATTCGCCGGTTTTTACCTTAATAACCGTTTGTGGTAGTGAAACTACCGCTTGGAGAATTGGCTTTAATTTAATTTAATCGATTTCACCTTAGTTTGCAATTGTTAGGTATTTTTTTGTGCTTTACTTTCTACAATTATCGTCAATTACAGATTGTGTTACTTTATGTATTCGTCGTCCATTATATTGTTTCCCATTATACAGTTACTTTCAGCCTTCTACTCCTTTTCCTTTCCCTTTTACCTATTGTATTTCTGTTTCCACCCGCGCATTTAGTGCCCTAGCACTTTCGGGCACTGTGCAAAAAATTCTGCTGTCACAATGTGTGCCCGAATAAAATTACATTACCGTTTAATAGAGAGAGTAAACTTCATAATTTAATTAGGAATACTGTAAATATGTGTATATAAGTAGCTAATCAAAGGACATTTTCCACCAATTACACATCCTGATATTTTGCTTTTGTATCTACTGCTCGCAAAATCCACCCAGCACAGGCACACCTTTCATGTCTTAGCAAGGATATGAACAAATTGGTTACGTGTACTTTAACGATATTGAAAAGTTCAATTGACCAATTTGAACAACCTTTATCAAATATGCTCTTAAGCTTGCTAATACGAACTATGTCGCCTACCACTAATGGATGGTTTTTATCAAATAAACTTTGAGCGATGTGTTATCACTTACTTTGGAGGGCTTCGTTCCGATCGTTTGACATTTACAATTATTGTATTCTTTCGTTATTCCTCTAATCCAATAATATTTTCCGCGCAGGCTAAATTTTATATACAGAGCATTCATGATGGTCCTAGTCACTATCTCTGCTATACTCGCCTATTTAGTGCTAGTACGTGGAATAGTGATAAATATTATGCTTTGTCATCAGGTTTTCGAACGGATTATTGTAGAACTCCTTTCCATCGCCCGTCTGCAGCTTCTTTAGCGTACGTATTTTAAAAATAGTATGCATAGCTTTCGTTACGTCTGCGCCCGTCTTGGTCTTCAAACCTCTCGCCCATAAGTATTTGGAAAATAGTCTCTTACTGCTAGTGTATATTTGTAGTCTTTATTCTGTTGCATAAGGCAAAAATTTTGTCAAATGGACTTGTCATAGATCGTCATTGCCCATTATCATTTTTGCGTCCCGCTTTAGCTAACTCGTTTACCACTTGTTTCATGCTCAGTCAGTTTGTTTAAAATTTCTGTGGTTGCTTGAAAATTTGTATCCACTACTCCCACGTAATTGCAAACACCATCTATAACCGATTTCACTAAATGGAGGCGAAATTCGAGGTAACCCTTACTTATAGCATCGGGGTCTTCTTGGGGATCGGTGATTTGTCTTAAGCGGCTCCCATTGAAATTGAACCTCCTTAGTTGATAGTTCTATAAAGTTCGCGCATCTAGACGTTCGGTGGGATCGGTGACATTACTTAAACCCTTATTCTCCACATTGAACTTATTGTTGGTGATGGAGAATTGCGTTTCTAGCAGTTTAAGGAATTGATCGTGGGTATGAGAACGTCCAAACCTGGCCATGGTTATTGCCCGCGCTATAGCTGACTAAGAAATTCTTGGGAGGGTTTCTCAATATATCCATCCTCACACAGTTCTTCCACAATTGGTATGATGTCGTTGACAAGTCCAGTATTACCGGACATTTTGCTCGCTCCTAGCACTTCCAGATCTCTCACAATTTCATGCACGTCATTCCAATATTTGTATTCAACCGGTCGTCCAATTTATTTGAATATTGTAATCAATCGTAAAATCCAACGACATCGATTACGTAGGTTTTTATCGGAATTTTAAGTTCGATCAGAGGATAAAAATTATTATACGTTATGTTACAAACGCCCCCTAGACTGAAGGTGGTTGACATGATGACTATGAGCCCGCAAGTGCTGTATGCTATTTATATCGAAACTTAAAAGAGAGATGTCCACAATGTATGGTACCAAATTGTTGCTCTTAAGCGTAATTGTAGTAAACTTTGCAATTGCGACGGTACCCAAGAACGGTGGCGGAATATTTCCGAAACTGTCATACGCTCCCATCACGTTTCTTGTAACAAATCCAATGAGTATCACGCCCCTTTTGACTATCTAAATTAATAATACCGACCTCATTATGCCAGGGTAATTTGGGTATATTATCTCTCATAAGTATTCCACTAAAGTATATTACACCTCTTGCATGCTTTCTTAGCTCTACATCAATCAACGCCTATCCGGTAGTTTTTGAAGTTGTTTTGATTGGTTGCAAGTGCAAAACCATACTTCGTCCTGACCGATAGGGTTTCAAAAATATTTCCCCGCCGTTTTTCTTTCCTTTCGCGACGGACTCGATTGTACGGTTATGGCGTGAAGTTTAATATAACATATTCCTTGCATTGCTCGAGACATTAACGGATTTTGTAACATCCGCTGCTCCTCTGGTTGAAGCGACAACTACTGATAACCCGGTAGATAATGGTGTTAAAAATGATAAAAATCTACTCTCTTTAGTAAGGGGAATTAATTTGGGAACGCTTCACTTTCCCTTCCTACCTAAACTTTTCACAGTCAATTTTGCTGCTGTAACAGCTGATTTTAAAGCCTTTGTGGAACTATGACTGTTTTTCATTTATTTGACGTAATTTCAATAGAACGCTGCACGGTCGTTTTGTTCCCTTAACACCATTCTGAGCTTTATTTTTGCCTTCATTATACTTGCTACAGCCAAAACGGCTGTTCGTTCACCTAACGCGATTCTACATGATCCCGTATGATCCGCTGACCAAGTACTTACTGTCCCTATAACTGATATCGTCAGCTTTGCAGTGAGCGTCTAAGAGGCTGATACAGTTAAAGCCTTTTATCTAATTTAGTCCCAGGACCACAATATTCATACCCGGGATATGGAGTTCAATCGGTAGCTTGTTTCAAAATCACGATAAATGTTCTCGTCGTTATTAGCATAATCTCCAAACCCCATCTTTGAAAGTGGTGGTAGTTGTTGACTTGTTCGTTTGAAAGAAACTGGAATGCCGTATGATTCCAGTAATTGTGCTTTCATCGAATTGTTACGATTTTTAATATTGTTCCTTATAATGATGATGCACCTTTTACTAGTTCCCTGTTATAATAAATGGTAAACTTGCTATTAATCAATTCCGAAATTTGCTCGTATTCAATATGCTCTCATTAATATTTGAGCAACTAGTGCTGTTACTATTATTTTTAGCTATCATCTGACCCCATCTTTAGTTATTTATTTAGTGACTTTTTAGATTGCTGCCGCCGGAAGGTGAAATTGAAAATCTAGTGACTTTTAGAGTTAGGATCGGCCTTATATTACTACTGGCTGGGAATAACGATGCTGAAATAAAAATAAAAAATCTGTCAGTGTCATCCCCTACTTTAACATCTCCAGATATCATCAAACCGTTTGAAATTCACTGTCACAGTTTTGATCGCGGATTAGGTAGCGTGTTCACCAAAAACCATTAACGGCAAAGAAACTGTTGTCGGATATTCGAGCCAGTCATTAACCAAAACAAAATTACACTTGTTCAGAACAAGAATATTTAGCTGTTATGTTTTCTATTGAAAAATTTCGTGCTTACGTAGAATGGACCCGTTACGGATCATTATTCGTTACTGTGTCTCAATTGATTGAAAAATCCTACAGGCAAGTGGGACTGTTGGTTAGTCAAATGTCATAATTTGAAAACGTTGTCCCGGATGTTTTGTTGCACGATATTAATAATCAAATTAATTTAGTAACATTTTTCTATTGCGGACTATAGCGAGTAGCATAAATCTAAGATCGAGAAACTTAAATCAGATCCGAAAAATTATCCTTTGTGGGGGGATAGAAAATAACAAAGTTATGAAGTTGATTAAAGCAATAACATTGTTACGTACACAAAGGTACTGATTCCTAGAACTAGGTGGTGTGCCGTAACCCCTATTAAGATAACTGGTAGCTCGGTCGTTTTGGAAAGCACATGAATGGGTGGACGTGTGGTTGGCTTAAAAATATTGCAATACTTTAAAAAGGGCACCACTTGGTTTGTTGTTGTATAGCCTTCAAACAAAGAAAAGGACCAAGGCACACTAAAGACTACAGACACAATAAAGACATTGACCCGGAAGAGGGCAAGTTAATTTAGGATTCCTGATCCTAATACGACTGTTAACATCATTTCCTAGGTTCATAACAAAAAAAAAACTACCTTGTGGTAGGATTTTGAAGAGTTTTATTGTTACATAATACTGTCATAAGCACTTGGATAAAAATTTTAAATATATCAATGTTATAATTAGTAAGAAAGTTGTAAGTTATTTAATTCTAGTAAGGTGCAAAATTTTTTAATTAAAAATATTTCTACTACTGTGCTTATAATATAACAGGTTAAAAAGTTCAAGGCCGGTGTTTAATTTTCAGGTAATTAGAGTTTAACTCTTTAAGTGATAGCGATAGATATAGCTACCATTAGCTAATAAATCCGAAATTCCAGTGTGCCGTAAGCGATTTTGATCGCTTCGATGTTTCGATGCATTAAGTTCTACTGGTATATATACCGGTGAAATGCGCATAAAAATCAACTTGCACGTGTTTGATGGTATGTATTGCTACAAGTGCGCCTTACGAAACCACATGTTCGATATTTCAGTAAATATAAGTTTTAGAAGGAAATGTATCCTATCAAAGTTTTTGGTGTTTAAGTATTGTAAATTTATTTTCCAATGTATGGGATGCGTCATAGAAGTGTAGTTTTTTAAAATAGGCCCACCCAATTTTTTTGCCAGATTCGGATTTATCTTGAAATTTTAATGTTAATTTATATAAGATGTTTTATCTTAAAAATTAATCGCTTTCAAATTATATTTGGAAAAATATAAAAATTTTGACAGGTGCAGGGTTCAAAAAAATCGGTGCTGTTCTCTGACCTCTGAGAACTTCGGAATAGATATTCTGGGGCTCTAAGAAAACCTAATAAGGTATGTTTTGACGTGTTAAATAAAAGTCCTCCGCAACTTCGGAAATATTCACCCGAAGTTGCATGATTTCAAACCTCAATAACTTGCTTATTTCAAATGGCACACCGCTTATGTGTTGACTGCGGGTATTTTCGAAAATATCAAATGTCATAGTTGTTTGTAAGTGACATGTAGTATTACATTGTACGTTCGTTATTTCTTTTTTTTTCAATCCAAAGACAAATTTTTTAAATATCTCTTCCACAATTTTGAAGTTTATCCACTTGGTGAGTAGTTACGCACTCGTTTTGCATATTTTATTCTTATCTGATGTTAATGTTTGCAGTTAACTAAATATAGATGCATTTCGAGAGAAGGGAATTGGTTGACATGATCTTCGTTACGGGATCTGCTGATCAAAATTGTTTGCTAACTCAAAGGATATATCCCATCCTTTTCCAAAATGTATTATTCTCCGACGAGTCCACTTTCACTCAGAATGGTAGCCCAAACAGTCATAATCTTCACTATTATACATCGGAAAACCCAACAATAGTGAGATTATGTAAATAAAAATTATTATTAATTTTATTAAATACATAAATAAAAAGTTTACCTCGAGTAGGATTTGAACCTACGACCGGTACTTTGCTAGAGTTCCGCGCTAACCAACTGCGCCATCAAGGTTCAAGCCCTAATCGATGTAAGTTTTGTCTTTATGTATGTAGAACTGATGTAAATTCTAAATATAATGAGATTACAAGCAAATTACTTATATTAATGGAATGTGAGCGTGCAATATCGCAAGGATTCACACATACCAAAGAAACTTGACCAATATTAAATTATTATAAGTTTTGTTTGCGCCATCAAGGTTCAAGTCCCAATCCATGTAAATTTTGTCTTTATGTATGTAGAACTGATGTAAATTCTAACAAAATAAAAATAATAATAGTGAGATTAGTTAATTCCCAGAGACAGTGGACTGTAAATGTTTGGGGTAGTATTATGAGTGATTTTATGGTTAGGCCACATTTCTTTAGCGGATATTTTAATGGTGTTGAATATCTGTATTTTTTTGCAAAATACTTTGCCCCATGGGGTCACATAAAAAATGTGGTATATCAAACTGCCCCGACTACTGCAGAAGATATGAGACAACCCATAATTCATGCGTTTAGAAATAGCGTAAGCATTGAGATCTTATGAGAAGTAAATAGGTTTTTTCTGGAGAGGCTGTAATTGGGTTATGGACGAAATGGGGGACAGTTTGAGAATCTGTTATGAATATGAATTTTTGGATTGCCAACATATAGCCGGTCAAAATAAAATATAATTAATAGTAGTACACCGACACTTGACGCCATCTTGGATTTTGACGTCACTTCCGGTCAGGCCCACGTGGGGGACCGTATTTTTCACCCTTACTTTATGGTTTCTTTTCGGAGGCCTTTTCAACCCTTGATGGGTTTTCATCCCAATTATTTTTACTCGCTCGCGTGTAGGACGTATTTTCACCCCTACTTTATAACCGCCCACGTGTGAGCCGGTATTTTCTACCCTATGGTTTCTTTTCGAGAGTCAACCCTAATTATTTTGGTTGTATTAAGAGCCTTTGATAGTAATTTTGTACTTGCTCACGTGAGGGTAGATGTAGGCTAGGTCTTGGCTTTGGACCATTTGGTCTAGGCTGGACCTGGAGCTGGACCTGGAGTTGGTCTTAGGGTTATTTCTGATGGTCACCTAATTAAGGTCCTTTTGGTTGTATTAAGAGCAGTACCCTGAGGTTAGGCAAACGCACATGCATACAATGTTGGAAATTGCATAATTACCCTAATAAGATATTATTAAAATTATCGATCCTATTGTTTTAAAATGGTCATATGCTATGGGTAAGTTCGGATGATCTTTTACCTATACGAGAAATTTATTTATACAATGTATTTCTAATAAGGAGGTTCTTGTAAGACACGTGTAGGGCTTCGCAACTTGTTCTCAGGCCTTCGCCCCTGGCTGGAGATGGTATGGGACCTAACCTTATAAGACAAGTGCAGAGCTTAGCCCCTATCGTGGCCCCTTGGTGCAATTGTATGTGGTTCTAACTTAATCTTACAGCTGTAGGCCTTCGCCCGTCATACAAAATTGTATTCTAATAAGGGGTTCTTGTAAGACAGGACTTGTATCAGGTCTGCGCCTGGCCCTTTGAGTAAAATTGATTTTAGCGCCATCTAGTGGCGTATAGACTAATAAACATTTTCTATAATAGAAGTTGATAATGCACACCTCTCTCTTGCTCTATCTTGTTCCTCTCTCTCCCTCTCTCTCCCTCTTTAGGCTCTTTCACATACACAAACAAATCAATTAATTAATTAATCAATCTCAAACAAATCATGCTCGATCAAATCAACCGAAATTATGTCTTACAGTTCAAACTTGATACATTAAAATCTAATTAAATATGACGTGAAATAATAAATAATTTCTACCCTAATGCAATGATGCTTTATGTATAGGCAGATTCTCTCTTTCTAAACAGACACACCTATACATTCGGAAAATTATATCTGATTTATTTGCATGTTCAATTACATACACACAAAATTGTTTCATAGAAACGTGTTATAAAACCCATTAAAAAGACTGAAAGTAATAATTACTTATATATAACATAGAGTTAAATTAAATTAACATGTTTTTAAGAATATCAAACTGATATAATGGAAATAAAAGGCAAATGGTTTTAATGGTTTATTATTATTATACGCGAATTAACAATAACTACAAGTTTAAAATCACGATATACGTACCAACTTTTGTAGAGCTGATCTTATGACGTCATCCTATAAGAGTAATAATACATTTTAAAAATCTTTATCGACATTTTTGTTAGCAATATCAGGTAAAAAAACATATATATATATATATATATATATATATATATATATATATATATATATATATATATATATATATATATATATATATATATATATATATATATATATATATATATATATATATATATATATATATATATATATATATATATATATATATATATATATATATATATATATATATCTTAAAAATAATACGCTTACCTTTGAAGTGTTTTTTCCTTCAGTTGTTCTAATAACGATAACAATATGTTGAACTGAAAATATTTTTTATACAACGTGTCCACATGTAGTCGCACTAAAACACGTTTTATGAATGGCTGGATATAAACTAGCTATTACATTCCGAACTAATTTAGAAAGTAATACACAAAACCTGATTACAGTTACTCGTATTTAACAATTATGTTGTACTTACAAAAAATTTATATTCAAAACACAAATATTTTAAAAATTTTGCTAACGAAAAAATTAATTTAAATAATTAAATCTTGAGATTACATAAACTATTGTATACTCAATTACGCTCACACACACACACACACTCACACACACACACACACACACACACACACACACACACGCGCACACACATACACACATGTACTTCACGTTATATGGATTTTTATTAGTTGAGATTAATAGCAATGTCAACTAAACGTTTTAAAATTTCTTATCTGAAAGAGGAGTGACGTAATCTAATTTTATTTGAAATTTCATAGAGAGAATCACCATCATCTAGATTTTGAGATACAATCACCTCATTGTCTTCACCTTGAACGATTATATTGTAACAACCTATAAAAGCAGCTAATAACCCCTGACAGTTTTTTGTCAGACACTATTATTATTATTATTATTATTTCCGTCTTAGGAGGAAATACCTCAGTCATAAAAAGGAGTTTACATTTATAAACATGCCCCTAGGCATGGGGTTTGGTCAATACTTCAAACTTCCCTCGAAGATAACCGATTCTACCTGAGCATTGACGAGTGCGTGAGCGCACAAGGACCTAAGCTAGCAGCGTTCTCGTTTCTCGAGTGTTTCGCTCTTAAAGGTGTAACTGTCATCGAGTGAGAATTATTATGATGTATTCTCCTACTTATCAGCGGACATTAGAGATTTTACTGAATTGTTAATAAACTATTACAACATAACCGTTCAAGATAATGATGCAAACGATGACGTGGATGAGCTGAATGTATCTCACATCCAAGGTGATGATGATAATTCACAGAAGAGGAAGAAGAGCGATGAGGTAGAGAAGGATGAATCTCAAAACCATGATGATGATAGCGACGAATCACGGTTCAAGAAGAAGACCGATAAATGTTACTATTAAATAAAAATGAAGTATCGTTGTTTATAATAATAATAATATATTGTCAAACGCTAAGCTTTCCTTCAATTTTATCAATAAACTTGTTTTTTCCTAACGGTGCTCCCCGTCTTGATTCATGTTTGCAGATTTACGAGTTTTCGCGTTAGCGTATTTTTCGCTGGCGTGTTTTCATTTGTGTGTTTTCGTATTTGCGTGTTTTCGTTTTACGTGTTTTCGAATTTGTATGTCTTCGCGTTTGCGTATTTTCGTGTTAGCGTGTTTCCGAGATAGCGATTTTTTCGATTGTGTTTTTTTTGTGTTAGCGTGTTTTCGTTTTACGTGTTTTCGCGTTAGCGTGTTTTCGTGTTTGCGTGTTTTTTTTGTGTTGGTGTGTTTTTGCCTTTGCTCTCTCTCGTGTGTGTGTGTGTGTGTGTGTGTGTGTGTGTGTGTGTGTGTGTGTGTGTGTGTGTGTGTGTGTGTGTGTGTGTGTGTGTGTGTGTGTGTGTGTGTGTGTGTGTGTGTGTGTGTGTGTGTGTGTGTGTGTGTGTGTGTGTGTGTGTGTGTGTGTGTGTGTGTGTGTGTGTGTGTGTGTGTGTGTGTGTGTGTGTGTGTGTGTGTGTGTGTGTGTGTGTGTGTGTGTAAAAAAAAAAAAGTGTGTAAAGTATGTATAATGTATTGTGTGTGTTGTGTATTTAAATAAATAAATTTGTTTTGTTTTATTGTATATGTTTATTAAAAAAAATTTGTTTTGTTGTTTAATTTGTATATATTGTTGTATAATATTGTGTGTTTTAAAAATGTTAATAGTGTTGTTAAAAGTGTATGTATAAAAATTGTAGTAAAAGTTGTGTGTTATATAATTTATTTTTTATTTTAAAATAGTGATTTAAATATAAAAAAATTTGTGTTTTGTTTAAATAAAATATATGTAGTATTTAAGAAATTTTGTATATAATTTTTTAATATTATAAATATATGTTTGTGTTGTTTGTGTAGTTGTTGTGTTTGTGTAGATAAAAGTAAATTGTGTGAATAAATTAAGTGTGTGTGTATATAAAATTGTGTAATTGTTGTTGTATTAATGTTTTAATAGTAATAAAATTTGTAAAAAATGTATATATGTTTAAGTTTTTATTAATTTGTGTTATTGTTTATATAATATAATGTTGTTTATATTTAAAAAAATTTTATTATTTTTAAATTATAAATTTTAATATATTTTATTATTTTATTATATTTAAATTTATTTTTTATTATTTAAAAAATATTAAATTTATTTTTATTTTTTTATAAAATTTATATTATTTTATAAATATTTATATAATATAATATGTTTTAATATATATATGTATTATGTTTTAAAAATTTATATAAATATAATTAAAATATATTTTATATAAAAAATAAATTTTTTTTTTTATTTTTTTAATTTTTTATGTTTTTTGTGTTGTTTTTTTGTTTATTTTTTTTTGTTGTTTGTGTGTTTATTTTTTTGTGTTTTTATTTATGTTGTTTTGTGTTTGTTATGTGTTTTTTTTGTGTGTTGTTGTAAAATGTTTTTTAATTTATAAATTTTAATTTGTTTTGATTTTTGTGTGTGTAAGTTTGTTTATTTGTTTATTTTTATGATAGTTTATTATTTTTTTTGTTTTTTTTGTGTTTTTTGTTTTTATTAATGTTATATGTAGTTTTATTTTTTTTATTATATTATTTTTTTATTTTGTTGTTTTTTTTTTTTTTGTTTTTTATATTGTTTTTGTTTTTGTGTTATTTTTTGTGTGTGTTGTGTTGTGTGTGTTTTGTTGTTTGTGTTGTGTGTTTTGTTTTGTGTGTGTGTGTTGTGTGTGTGTTTTGTTGTTTGTGTGTTTGTGTGTGTGTGTGTGTGTGTGTGTGTGTGTTGTGTGTGTGTGTTGGTGTATTTGTGCTTTTTGTGTGCGTGGTTTTTTTTTTTGATCCTCGTGCTAAAGCACAGCTAGTCGATTGTATGCAGTTGTAGGTAATATTGTGTTGACTAACAGCCATAATTGGAAACGCTATGCCCAGTCCGTGGAGTTATGTTTAATTAGCTTTTTCGACAGATGTATTTATGATAAGGTCAGACTTGCATGTAAAATAATATAGAGGTGAAACTAGCTAGCTCATGTGTTTTGCTGCTACACGCATCACAGAATTGAACATTCTGTTTATGCATTAGAAAACGTACTACAGTCTCGAAACAGAATACAGATAAAATTGAAGGAAATGAATGCGGTACAACTTCTGCGAACGATCTGAAAGATTTGAAGCGTGTGCAGCATTTCCAGAGCCGTGTTGAAACCAATTAATTTAGAGCTAACCTCATGTCCATGTAATAATAATAATAATAATGGTGTCTGATAAAGAAACTGTCAGGGGTTATTATCTGCTTTTATAGGTTGTTACAATATAATCGTTCAAGGTGAACACAATGAGGTGATTGTATCTCAAAATCCCGATGATGGTGATGCTCTCTATGAAATTTCAAATAAAATTAGATTACGTCACTCCTATTTCAGATTAGAAATGTTAAAACGTTTAGTTGACATTACTATTAATCTCAGCTGATAAAAATCCATATAACGTGAAGTACATGTGTGTGTGTGTGTGTGTGTAATCTGAAGATTCAATTATTTAAAGTAATTTTGTTAGCAAAATTTTAAAATATTTGTTTTGAATGTAAATTTTTGTAAGTACAACATAATTGTTAAATACGAGTAGCTGTAATCAGGTTTTGTGTATTACTTTCTAAATTAGTTCGGAATGTAATAGCTAGTTTATATCCAGCCATTCATAAAACGTGTTTTAGTGCGACTACATGTGGACACGTATAAAAAATAATTTCAGTTCAACATATGGTTATCGTTATTAGAACAACTGAAGGAAAAAACACTTCTAAAGGTAAGCGTATTATTTTAGTATATATATATATATATATATATATATATATATATATATATATATATATATATATATATATATATATATATATATATATATATATATATATATATATATATTTTTTTACATGATATTGCTAACAAAAAATGTCGATAAAGATTTTTAAAATGTATTACTACTCTTATAGGATGACGTCATAAGATCAGCTCTACAAAAAGTTGGTACGTACGTATTCGTGGATTTTTAACTTGCAGTTATTGTTAATTCGCGTTTAATAATAATAAAACCATTAAAACCTTTTGCCTTTTATTCCATTATATCAGTTTGATATTCTTAAAAACATGTTAATTTAATTTAACTCTATGTTATATATAAGTAATTTTTACTTTCCAGTCGTTTTAATGGGTTTTTATAACAGTTAACGAACACGTTTCTATGAAACAATTTAGTGTGTATGTAATTGAACATGCAAATAAATCAGATATAATTTTCCGAATGTATAGGTGGTGTCTGTTTAGAAAGAGAGAATCTGCCTATACATAAAGCATCATTGCATTAGGGTAGAAATTATTTATTATTTCACGTTATATTTAATTAGATTTTAATGTATTCAGTTTTGAACTGTAAGACATAATTTCGGTTGATTGATTGAGATTGATCTGATTGATTTGATCGAGCATGGTTTGTTTGATATTGATTAATTAATTAATTGATTTGTTTGTGTGTGTGTGTGAAAGAGCCTAAAGAGAGAGAGAGAGAAACAAGGTATAGCAAGAGAGAGAGGTGTGCATTATCTACTTCTATTATAGAAAATGTTCATTAGTCTTTACGCCACTAGATGGCGCTAAAATCGATTTGAACTCAAAGGGGCCAGGGCGCAGACTCTGATACAAGTCCTTTCTTACAAGGCTAGGGCCACCTTATTAATTATGCAATTTCCAACATTGTATGCATGTGCGTTTGCCTAACCTCCAGGGGCACTGCTCTTAATACAACCAAAAGGACCTTGATTAGATGACCATAAAAAATAACCCTAAGACCAACTCCAGGTCCAGCTACAGCCCAAGACCAAACCCTGGTCCAATCCCCAGCCCCGAAGACCTAGCCCTACAATTGCCCCTCACGTGAGCAAGTACAAAATTACTGTCAAAAAGGCTCGTAATACAACCAAAAATAATTAGGGTTGACCCTCGAAAAGAAACCATAGGGATAGAAAATACCGGCTCACACATAGGCGGTTATAAAATAGGGGTGAAAAAATACGTCCTACACGAGAGCGAGTAAAAAATAATTGGGGATGAAAACCCCATCAAGGGTTGAAAAAGGCCTCCGAAAAGAAAGCATAGGGGTTGAAAATACGTCTTCCACGTGAGCGGGTAAAAAACAAAAGGCTTTAATTAGGGCTAAAAATTCCAGCCCTGGGTTGTAAATGGCCTCCGAAAAGAAACCATAAAATAAGGGTAAAAAATAAGGTCCCCCACGTGGGCCTGACCGGAAGTGACGTCAAAACCCAAAATGGCTCCAAGTGTCGGTGTACTACTATTAATTTTTTTTATTTTGCCGAATAATTCGAACACGGTAAATTTTAAAGATAGGACACTTTATATAAACTGACTTTAAAGTTTGACTACCAATTCGAAAACGTTATTCCATTTAAAATAAGCAAGTTATTGATTGAAATCATGCAACTTAGGATGAATACTTCGGAGGTTGTAAAGGACTTTTTTGAATTAAAACACATCAATACCTAGCTTATTACGGCTTACATAAATTAACTTTAAAATTTGACGATAAGCCCGAATATAAAAAAAAATTAGGCGGTCCTGTTTTAAAAAACATAATTTTGTATTACCACACTTTTATGGCGCACCCCGTATATTCGAAAATAATTTTAAAATACGCACGTCTTAAGCACCAAAAACTCTGATAGGAAACATTTCTTCTAAAACTCAGACTAACTGAGATATCGCACTTTGACGCACTAATGAGCAACCCTATGTATAAGTTATTGCAAAGTAAAGTACCCATCACTCAAAGACGACTGGATTTAAGATTAACCATCATTATTAATACTTGAAAAACGCAGAAAAAGTCGAACTGATGGTGATAAATTGGAGAGTGAAAAGGACATTATGATGTATGAATGAGAGGGTATTTTGATTATCTTAACATCAATGGAATCCATCTCACAAAGCTAATGGTATATATACCTACATATTAGCTACATTTGTGAGATCAGATTGTTACTTTAGGCATTGACACAACACACAATAAACGTATAGAAAAAATAATTTCCTTTTAATTATATGTGCAGAAATCTAATATATTGACTTTCTTATTTATGTCCCAATTAAAACATTTCACTTTCTTGTTCTTATACAGTTAATTAGAAAACTTGCGCTATCGTGATTAGTGATGGGCGTCTCTTAACTAAAAGAAAAATTGTCACATAATTTTAATCTTCTAAACTATTTATTAAATAAGGTACTGTAATAAAGCATTCTCCTGTTTATCGATTTTTGATCAAGCTAATACAATTTATTCAATTACGAGCAAGTTATAAATCATAAAAGTATTTGACAAATCATTCAATTCACTTGAGAGACGTGTCGTGTCGTTATTGTCGCTAGTGAGCGTGGGACTAGAGCCAGGCGTTCGTATTTACCGCACCCGAGTAAACAAAGCCTGATGAGCCCTCATATACTAGGAGTTCAATAATTTGTAGACGAACTACCTTTACTTTGGAAATCGTATCATTAAAGTTTTTCGCTTCATATAATATTAAAATTTGTATTCTCATCACTGCGCTTGTAATACTTAATTGTAGATTACCAAAATATATAGAAAGGTGTACGAAAATAGTCTTCATTAACGATCACAGATAAAGTTTGGAAGAAAATAAAATGCCCTATTAGTTCGCATCGGATCATCCGGCAATGCCCAAGAGAATAATCCTGATGCTTTTTCTAACAAGGTGGTTGCAACTTTTAGTAGATTCGATGAGAATCATGACCGTATAATAAAGATACTTTATTTGTTTGTATTGGAATATTGAATGTAAACAGGAAATATAAAGACAAATGTGGTCAACATGGATTCTCATCTATGAGATTGTTATTACTACTAAGAAAAACAGATTCATTAAAATATAGTTATTTGTAAACATTTGTATAAAGAATCCTTTTACAAGTATTAATATTAATTAGAGTATCGTGTAAATCTTAATCCTGAAATGTAAAACCTAATTTAATTGCAATTGATGTAAAAAGTGTTATAGGGAATTTATTTTACCTAATCGTATTGAACAGCAAAATATATAGGTGAGACCAGTTAAAATCACAAGATTCATTTTAATAAATGATTATAAAAAAACCATGGAATATGAAGTATTAGAGATATATACTAAACATATCTGGCGTGGAACAGTTCACGACCTTCCAATCTACAAAGTGGAAATTAAAAGGAACTGAAATAATTTTAATAATAGTTTTTTTGGTATAATTATACTGCTCCTTTTTTAATACGTTCATAACGAAAATAGGCAACATTCTAAAAACAAAAACAATAATCTATGTCAGATGGATATTTAAAGTTTCAATTCAAATAGAGGTTAATATATATGTAGATGCTAACTTGAAAAAAATTTGCAAAGCCGCGTTTGTAAAAATATTGGTAATACAGTTTAAGCATTTCCAATCTTGTTATTAATTATATTTTAGACTTATTTCATACTGATATATACAACTTGCCTGTATTGCATTCGAGGTATACATCTCGAGCTGAGATGGTGAACTTTACAAATAAAAGACAGATTTTTATATTACAGAAAAAGACAACATCGTCTTTACGATGTTCGTTCCAGGGTACAACAGGCGCCGCTTCCAGCAATGGTTAGAGGAGCAAGTAGCGCGGGGAGATCCGCTGTCACCGACGACGTTCAGGAGTTCGCGATACTGAGCGAGCAGCGACGCTCCACCCGCCCGCTACCGCACAGAGGACGAGGCAGCGAAAGAAGGTAAGACCACAACCGCTAGAGGGCATCACCCCGCTAGCATAGGATCATCCAATAGAAGACCCGCCGACGACCGCCACTGCAGCCAAAACCGACACCATAGAAGAAGAGGCCGGCTCCGGATCCACCAGCCCTGACGACTTTGTGTTACAGAAGAACAAGCCGAAGAAGGCACCGAAGGTACGCCTACGCCCACCCACCGACAACGTGTTCCAGGCCCTTGAAGAGTTTACGGACAGACCATCAGTAATGGAGGAGACACCAGGGAGAAAGTGCCGCCAGTGATCCTTGGTCAGAAGGAGAACTGGGTTGCGTTCTCCCGAGAACTAGGCCGACAGCGGATCGTCTTCACTAGAGCCAAAGCCATCAACGAAGAAATCCGGATACAGTATGCCTCACTTCAGGACAGAGACAGGCTGATGAGGTATATGGGTATGCGTATCAGGCAAAGGGCGAGCGCTTGGCTAAGGTAGTGATACGTGGCGTACTCATAGAACTATGCTAGGACGACGTTATCTCAGAGTTAAAAATACAAAATACTAAAGCACTTTCTGTTTTCATAATGAAGCAGCAAGGACGCGCGATACGTCTCGTGATGATAGAGCTGCCGATCGAGGAAGATAGCAGGAAGATCCAGGAGGTGGAGTACGTCGCCCGCCTCCGTGGACTGTGTTAAGTGCGCCGTAGGTCACCTCTGCAGTCAATGAATGAAACTCCGGACAGGCCGGACTAACTTTGGTGGGGACCACCCCGATAGCTACAGGGGTTGCACGAAGTTCCCTCGACCTCCACAACGGAAGAAGGCGTAATCACAGCAAACAAAAGGATACCGCCAACTGCGGCGCCTTCTTCAACCCGGACCGGCGTCAGTTACTCTCGAGGGACGGCACGCAAAGTTGAATAGGCGGAAGTACTGAGAGCGGTTCCCGCCGCTGTCGTAACCCCGCTTGCCCAACCCGCCTTAGGGCTCAACTCCATATTGACTCTCCTCGGAGATCTCAATCTGGAGAACGCCCTACTGTGATCCGCACGTTGGTAAGGTCTTTCGCTCAGGCGAAAACTGCAATGGACCTGTGGGGAGTGATCCTCACGCACAGTTCAGAGGTAGTTGCCCTCTTCAGGTAATCATACAAAAGTCAGGAGCGAAGACGGGTGCCCCAGGTCAAGTATACAGTATTTACTGAATTTTTATGTTCTGTTAACACCGACAATGTATTCACACAACTAACACATGTTTCCATTTATTTCACATTCAGCAGCATCAACTACAATAACCGAGCGATAATAGGACAGTTCACACAGCATCTCGAGCAACAACAAAAGCAACACCACAGCGCTTATTATTTTTGGATAACTACAAGACTCAATCAACACGAGGTCAACAGGCATAACACATAACCACGTATCCCAACAACCACGCAAATCACGCGCTGAAGAGGACGAGAAGTCATGAGCAGCTCACCACCAACGCCACCCAATACATTACGTTATTTAATTGTATATTTTGTAATACGTATTGTATTCATATATATATATATATATATATATATATATATATATATATATATAAATTTTAATTAACTTTGTTGAACATGAAGTTAGACTTGTGGCTTGCATTGTGTTCTTCCAACTGCAACCCAAAAATTTTTAATGTATCTAACTCAACAGTTACGCCTAAACTTACCCCAACTTACCTAAATACGCTCCCTGGTGTAACAATATATGGGATGAAATGTAAAAAGGTCTGGTGTGATCGCAGCAACCAAAACTAGCAAGCCATTTTGCCAAAGATATCCGGGGGTGGGGCCACAAATTACCGTAATAGCGCTGTAGTGACGTTAACTTTTATACACTGTTACTACAGTGACGTTACAATTTAAATTATGTATCAGCAACAACACTTTTAAAGATAAGTTTCAAAGAGAAAGGTCTTTACAACGACTTATAACATGTACCTAAATATACACATTTTTAAATTATAACCTAGAATATGGTTTCCAGCAATAATGCGAAAACCTCATCTCCCTCAAAATATTCGAATACGTTCAGCGGCATACCAAGTGTTACGATAAAATTGTATCAAGCGTGGTACACTATTGTTTCAACATTGTACCTGGTTGCGTTCTATAACTGCAACATAGAGCACAGTATTTCGTACTACTTGAACATTTTATTTCCTGCATGATTGAGAAACGTACAGTGGAGTACCAAATGTTACAGCGAAAGAATACCGTCGTTCATCAGGAAATCAGATCTTTGCTGAAATTCTGGTTTCTATTTACAATATGGAATACGGTTTCTAAAAATACTGTAAAAATTTCATCTTTCGCAAATGATTGAGAAATATGCAGGGGCATACCAAACTTTATACTAATATTATATCATCCTTTACATTCAATTTTCACTCCACCGCTGATGGTTGCCCGAATTCTTTATAAAATTATAAGAATAAAACATATTTTCAGCAATAATGTAACATTTCATTTCTCGCAAATTATTGGAAAACATCCAGGGGCGTATCTACTCTTACACTAAAATCATATTATCCCTAACAAAATTTTGCCTAGAACTGCAGATGTTTGCTTATATTCTCCTTTATAATGATAAAATCAAACACTGTTTTCAACAATAGTGTAGAAATTTCGCCTTTCGAAAATGCTTGGAAAGACCCAGAATTGTATCAAAAGTTACACTAAAATAATATCATCCTTTATATGCAAGTTTCTTAGAAATGCAGACGGTTGTTGTAAATCTGCTTTATAATTATGATATAAAACACATTTACCCACAATATTGTAAAAAATGTCATCTCTCGCAAATGTTTCGGTTTATTTGGGCGCAGCAAACTTTACACTAATGGCGTACGACCATTCACATGCAATACTCATACAACTGCACATGGTCTCTGAAATTTTGTTACATAGTTATATACACACTTTCCAGCAATAGCGTCAAAATTTCACTTCTGGCGAGTAATTGGAAAACATCACACGGAAGTCACACCTTCTTTGAAAATCAATGTTCTTATAACCGCAACTGTTTTTTTGAGTTCTCCTTTATAATTATGTCAACACTGTTTCCACCACTACTGTGAAAATTTCGTCTTTTGCAAATGATAAGGAAATATCCAGCAGCGTATCAACAGTTATAAGAGTTCGCACGATGCTTTCAACCAAAGTTTAAAGAAAAATCTAATTAGAGAAGGCAACAGGTTAGTTATTGTACATTAAAGATTTATTAAGTTTATAATGTTGCATGCTAGAAATAGGATGAATTTATTTCAGACACATCTCTTTTATTTTCAATAAGATCTCAATCATCTCAAATCATGGATACATGTGTTCCGAGTTATTTACAAGGTGGTTGGAAATACTGTTGATACTAAACTTCTCAAAGTCAAACTTAATAGTATTGGATAATTCAAAGCTACTATTGTAAATCGTTAGAATTGGTACTATTTCATTTACTAAAGGTGAATTATTCAACTATCTACTAAACATCATATTGATTTTGATCCATTAATACTTAAATGAGAACGTAACGAAAGTGAATATTCAACAAAAAGTATGTAATTTATCAAATTGTACTGAAACATGGTCATAAAGTATTACGGTATGTACTGGGGCACTTGACCGTTTGAAAATTCCGAAGAGCGTCGGCAAATTCTGTGGATCGTGAGAACTTTATTTGGCAATTAGGCAGGGTCAATGCTTTGATGGTTGCTGACACCTCATTGAGGTTTGCGCGAACGGGTGTGTGCGTGTGTGCTTATGTGCGTGTGTACGTGTCTGCGTGTGTGCGTGTGTGCGTGTTTGCGTGTGTGCGTGTGTGCGTGTGTGCGTGTGTGCGTGTGTGCGTGTGTGCGTGTGTGCGTGTGCGTGTGGCGTGTGGGCGTGTGTGCGTGTCGTGTGTGCGTGTGTTGCGTGTGTGTGTGCGTGTGTGCGTGTGCGTGTGTGCGTGGTGTGTGCTTGTGTGTGTGCGTGTGTGCGGTGTGCGTGTGCGTGTGTGCGTGTGTGCGTGTGTGCGTGTGCGTGTGGTGTGTGGTGGTGTGTGTGCGTGTGTGCGTGTGTGCGTGTGTGCTGTGTGTGCGTGTGTTGGCGTGGTGCGTGTGCGTGTGTGCGTGTGTGCGTGTGGTGTTGCGTGGTGTGTGCGTGTGCGTGTGTGTGTGTCGTGTGTGCGTGTGCTGTCGTGCGTGGTGTGTGCGTGTGTGCGTGTGTGCGTGTCGTGTGTGTCGTGTGTGCGTGTGCGTGTGTGCGTGTGTGCGTGTGTGGGTGGCGGTGTGTGTGTGTGTGCGTGGTGCGTGTGTGTGCTGTGTGGTGTGCGTGTGTCGTGTGCGTGTGTGCGTGTGTGTGCGTGTGTGCGTTGTGCGTGTGTGCGTGTGTCGTTGCGTGTGTGCGTTGTGTGTTGTGCGTGTGTGTTGTGTGCGTGTTGTGTGTGTGTGTGTCTTTGTGTGTGCGTGTGTGTCTGTTGTGTGCTGTGTGTTGTGTGTTGTGTTGTGTGTGGTGTGTGTCGTGTGTGCGTGTTGTGGTGTGTGCTGTGTGTGCGTTTGTGTGCGTGTGTGGTTGTGTGTTTGTGTTTGTGCTGTTGGTGTTTGTTTGTGTGTGTTGTGTGTTGTTGTTTGTGTGTTGTGTTGTGTGTGTTTGTGCTGTGTGTGTGTTTGTGTGTGTGCGTTGTCGTTTGTGTTTGTTGTGTTGCGTGTTGTGTGTGTTTGTGTTGTGTGTTTGTGTCTTTTGTGTTTGTGTGTTTGTGTGTTTGTGTTTTGTGTGTTGTGTGTGTGTTTGTTGTGTTTGTGTTGTTTGTGTGTTTGTGTGTTGTGTGTGTGTTGTGTGTTTGTGTGTTGTGTGTGTTTGTTGTGTTGTGTTTGTGTTTGTGTGTTGTGTGTTGTGTTTGTGTTGTGTGTTGTGTGTTTGTGTGTTGTTGTTGTGTGTTGTGTGTGTTTGTGTGTTTGTGTGTTTGTGTTTGGTGTTTGTGTGTTTGCGTTGTTGCTGATTCGTGTTTGTGTGTTTGGTGTTTGTGTGTTTGTATTTTGTGTGTTGACTGTTGTGTGTTGGTGTTTTGTAGCGTGTTGTAGTGTTTGTAATGTGTTGTGTGTTTGTGTTTGTGTGTTTGTGTGCGTGTTGTGTGTTTTGTGTGTTTGTGTGTTTGTGTATGTGTGTGTGTATTGTAGCTGTTTGTGTTTGTAGTTTTCTGATGTGTAATGTTGTTGTTGTTGTATGTTTATGAGTTTTGTGTTTGTGTGTTGTATTGTGCTGTTTAGCTGTTTATGTGTGATACATGTGTTTGTGTGTGTTGTGTTTGTGTATGTTTTTGATGTTTGTGTATTTTGTTTGTGTGTTTGTGTGACCTGTTTGTGTAGTTTGTGTGTTTGTGTGGATATTGTGTGTGTTGCTGATCGTTTCGTGTTTGGTGTTTGTGTGTTTAGTGTGTTTTGAGTTACTTTCTGTTGATGAATTGTATGTATATAAATGATATTTGGTGATATGAACTGGTTGATGACTTTTCTACGCCATAATAAGCACAGTGATTGTAACTTCCACTTGCATTCAACAAATGATTTGTTTAATATGTCACTTAATGATTTAAAGGCTTCTGTTGAATCACGTGTCGAACTGTTGAATCAGGAAATTGCAAGTACCTTAATCCTGCCTGAACACCAATCGAAGTTCATGGGTGTCTCTAATTTACCTCTCCATTCGCCCGCCAATAAACCTTTGCATTTAGTATTATTTAACTGCGAACCAGATTCTGTCGCATAGGTTCTGTTGCATTTTTTAAGCGATCAAAGTCTCTGCCGGTAAAGACAGAAACGTTATCCGCGTATGCACTAACCGTAGCTTTTAGTATTATATGACTAGACGTTATATATATATATATATATATATATATATATATATATATATATATATATATATATATATATATATATAAGCAACAAAAATCAGCAGTTATACACTCTCGTGGCTATGTCTAAAACAACTGAGATCTGGAAATTTATGGTGTTGAAGGAAGGCTGCAAAAGATGAATCGAAGTAAATTCAACACCCGACGGCTTAAGAGATTGACTTTACCAATAAAATATGGGTAAGTGACAGTTTTGATTAAATCCCTTATCTTATTCACTTTACTTATTTACCTGCACATATGTTATAATTATAGATATGGATTTATCAGCTCTAAATGAATCAACGTGCTTTAAACTTTTTAAAAACTTTAAGGAATAAGAGACAGGGGTACAATACAAGATATTCAATTTGTAAATCACATCAACAAAATAAGAAGATGGTGGAGATGCTGGATTTTAAATGTTTGCTACCTATGCGTTTCAAGTCTGAGGGTCGTCACACAGTTTATAGATATATATATATATATATATATATATATATATATATATATATATATATATATATATAATATATATATATATATATATATATATATATATATATATATATATAATAACAACAAAATCAGCAGTTATACACTTTCGTGGCTATGTCTAAAACAACTGAGATCTGGAAATTTATGGTGATGAAGGAAGGCTGCAAAAGATGAATCGAAGTAAATTCAACACCCGACGGCTTAAGAGATTGACTTTACCAATAAAATATGGGTGACAGTTTTGATTAAATCCCTTATCTTATTCACTTTTCTTATTTACCTGCACATATGTTATAATTATAGATATGGATTTATCAGCTCTGAATGAATCAACATGCTTTAAACCTTTTAAAAACTTTAAGGAATAAGAGACAGGGGTACAATACAAGATATTCAATTTGTAAATCACATCAACAAAGTAAGAAGATGGTGGAGATGCTGGATTTTAAATGTTTGCTACCTATGCGTTTCAATAAGTGTTTCAAGTCTGAGGGTCGTCGTACACAGTTTAATGAATGATTGGAAAGTAACGATGTTTCAATGGGCCCCGCATGTCCAACAGGGGAAACAACCGGTATAATATTCGCTTAGAAAAAGAGCTTTACAGTTACTATGTTATATAATTACGAGATTTAATAAATAAATTCAATTTTTGTTACCCGACACCAAGTTTTCTTGCTATTTTGATTTAATTGATGTGATTAATTGATTTGATTGAGATTGATTTGATTAATTAATTTGACTGGATTAGGAGATAGAATCTCACACTCACTATCAGAATTACAGTGACCTACTTTAAAAATATACCACCAGCGGACATCCGCATTAATAAGGTACCTCAATGGGCAGACCGCATCAATAACCGACTTCAACCGGAAGTCCGCATCCATAAGCTACCCCAATTAGAAGTCAACATCAATAAGTGACCCAAATCGGTGGTCCTGATCAATTTCTGACCTCATCCTACACCTATTAGTACAGATCTAACTAATACGTTCTGTTCTACCACCACGGTAACACTGTTCTGAGCTAGCCGCGTTGACCATTTATAAACAGATATTTGTGAGGATGGAAGTCGTTTATTTTCGAATAAACCCGAAGTCGTTTTACACCGGAATTAACCTAGGCTTCTTTAAGTCACTGGAATACACTTTTCATAATTGTACATTTTAGATAACATAGCTGATAACGATTTGTGATATTTTTCTATTAATAAATCCCTTAACTTAATCACATGTAAAATTCGTTATAAAGGGAACATGCAAATTATTTGTCTTGTGCAGTTCTCTTAACAAATACCACTCGAGGTTCAATTTTAATCCAGATATTTTTTTTATTTGTAAACACACGCTGGTTACTCAAGCTAATTTGACCCTAAGAATTAAACTGACAAAACCAATGTACTGTCTTGGTTTTGTCAGTTTAATGTTTGCCAAATTTCCAAGCAATCAGCGTTCGTAACGAACAGAAAAATTTCCGATTAAATCGAACCTCTTGTGGTATTTTATATGAAAATATACTAATTCGACAAACATGTTTTGTGTAGGTACACGTAAGTTCTACAATTTTTTGCAAGCCTAACTTTTTGAATCAGTCCTTCATGTTGAAATGTTTTGCAGCTTTTAACAGGTCCCATTTGCTTCTCTTCATCAGCTTCACAGTTTTAAGCGAGTCTTATTTAGTTTGCGATTGAAAGGTGTACATCACGGTTTAATAAAACATATTGGGGGAGTACGAAACTGAATTGATCGCGGATGTGTCTCTGTCGAAAATGTGTCAGAACATTAAAACTACACAAGTGCTGAAAGCGAAGGTGAAAATCCCGACAATAAAGACGATGCTGGCAGTAATGATGATGTAAATCACCCTGTACATTCGGCTCCATAGCTCATATCCAAGTATAGTAAAATAAAATGTAGGTTGATTACTAAAACCAAGTTTATAAGACTGTTCCTGGTATAACAAGATATTCTACAACATTGATAAATGGTTTGGTATGCTCATTCAATGTTATGGTTAGAACGACCGAAAAAGGAAAGATCAAATATACAAGTACTGAAGAAAATCGTACCTATGGCGACCAGTAGCAAAATTTGGACAGTGCTATGAAGCTTATGAAACCGGACACAGTATTCTTCGAGGAACCACGTTACATAAACCTTTGCCTAATATTTGAAGAGTAATTCATTTTGGAAACGAATTTTGCCAGCAGAAAACGAGGCGTAAAGATAAACTTGTTGCTGCAGAAATTGGATAGCCAAAATATACCCTTTTTAACATGTGACCTTATATGAACAATTGCCTACATGTCGTAGGCACTGTCCCTGAAAATAATGTATTCCTTCTAAAGCGACGAAATACTGTGCAAAAATTTGGACTTTGTGTGACACTAAAATATTGTACGTTCTGATATGGGAAGTATACACTAAAAAAGGAGCACATAAACCAAGGCAGATATTACAAGCGACCTAAAAGAATATAATGTTATGTTCGATAAGTTTCCAACCCGTATTATCACAAGATTATTCTAGTTAGAATTAAAATCACATTAAACGTATCTATTTTTAGTGTACAAAAGTACAATTACATTTATTAATAATCGAAAACTATTTCTTTGCTGAATTTGACTAGATCTTTAATTGATCCATCAAATTTTTATTTGTGAATGCTTTTATCATTTTCAAACTAAATTTTCTTACTTCACATTTACATAATGACTTAATTAAATATTGCTAAATTTGTTTTTTGATTATGTCATTTTTCATTGTTAGCATTCCTCCGTTAGAGGATGTTGTGACTTGTCATTTTTAAACCAATCCAATGATATTTAATTTATTAAGGATCTAGTTATTCTTTACTAAAATTAGATTTCACAGTTGGCTTTATACGTTGATCAAACTGCTATGTTAATAGCAGGCTTGTTTGCGTTTTCATAGTTTTCGTATTTCGTAAATTTGTTCTAACGTCTCAAGCTATTCTTATAGATATTATCATTTGCTGAGGACGATAACTGTAATTGTTATCGAAACGTGTAGATTTATATGAGATATAAAATAGAAGAAAAGAAAAGTACATCATTTAAAAACCCAAGAGACAAGTGCTTTAATTGCTACATTTTTTCTACGTTGTCTTTTGAATAACTAAAATTCGAATCTATAGTTGGCTTTATGCGTTTATCAAATGTTATATTAATAGCAGGTGTTAATTTGCGTTTTCATATTTCATAAATTTATTTGACATCTCAAATAGTTCTTAAAGCTATTAACATTTACTGAGGACGATAACTGTAATTGTTATCGAAACGTATAAATTTATGTAAAAGATAAATAAAAATACACGATTTAGTACCCAAACGGTGAGTGTTTTAATTGTGTGTGATGATCGTGAATGTTTACACTTATTTTATACTAGATACACTTAATTGTCATATAAGTCTTAGAAAGAACAGTTTTATTCGCTTTCTTTGATTTTTAAGTTACTGTTACTTTTAAGAATTTGGTTGTGTTTGCACCTTAACATTAATGTTTGATTTTGAATCACAGTGAATGAATCCAGTTTCTTTAAGTTTTTGGGTGACAAAATCTTTGTGTCGTTCTACAACAACTAGTGTTGCTTAAGTTTGTCTTCGGCGGACCAAAACTTGGCTGTTTACCTGAATTATTTATTGTATTATTAAATAATGTTTTTCGTGAATAGGAATACGGTTCGAAATGTGTTTTAGTATTTATTGCTAAAAGCGTCACAGCTCATACGTAATATAATTATATTTAAGTGTAACTTTTCGGGTTTAATAAAGAATCACTATCACAGATACGAAATAGAGTTCAAAGAACAAGTTTTTTCTGTTCCGTTAACTGTCTAGGCTTCTTAAACGTTTTGCACCATTATCTTTTCTCCGTAGAGGGTGCACCGGGACATCATTTTCAAAGCGGCTGAATAGTATTTAATCTTTAGGTATTTAGTTCAATAACAAGTATTATTCAACATCATTTTAATATGTCAGGCTAGTTACTTGTTTTTTTATATAAGTTAGCTGACACCCTATTCTGTTTTACTGAAGAGGATAGCTGAAATTGCTATTAAAACTTTAATAGCATAAAATTTGGTTTTAATTGCACGAGAGTTATTCAAAACGGAAGGTATATTCCGAACATTGTTTTGAATGAATATTAATTGGGTATTATTAATGTTTGTGCCTATTGTAATTACGGCCATCCAGGAATGCATTCTATATTTCAAATATTTCTTGTATTTAAGGTATGTACTAGGGTTGTTCAATTGAAACACATCTTTGATCTATAAAAAATATATTCGGAAATAAATTGACAAATAATCACCTCTATAATTAAGGCACATATCCCACTGCTTCACCAACCGATTTATACCTTACTCATAAAATTCTCGTGGCTACTGGTTGAAGAATCCTTTTGACGACGTTTTGTATTTCAGCGTCGGATTCAAAGCGTCTACCTCTCAATACCTTTTTAAATGGGCCAAAGGTATGGAAATCGTGAGGCGATAAGCCTGGACTGTAGGGTGGATGTTCTAAAACCCTCCATTTGATTTGCAAATTTTAGTAGGTAATATTTCTACAACTTGAGTGATCCTTCTGATTTCGATACGGTATTTAAACAATTATCGCGTTTATCTTAACGTAATCTCTTGGTTCCCGTAACAGTTCACGCCTTGGAAGAGGCTATGTGGGATTTCGGGGTTGCAATCGACGCACCAGATTCTTGTGTCACTTCTCGCGTCCGAATATTGGAAGCGACGGACTGACAGGCGTGAGTTGTTTGGCGGAAAGTGCATCTAGAGTATCCCCTCCTGGAAGTAGGTCGAAGCCGGACTGGCGCAGTGTGGAGGTCATGGACTTTCGCTAGTTGCTCGTCTGTGCACCGGATACAGCAAGCATTGATCCCTGATGCTATTATAGGATAGGGCTCATGTCACTTCCGCTGGAACTAGTCCCTGTTTTGGCCTCTCCATCACTCGACCTTCGTCTCGATACTGGATTCCAGCGGAATAATAACCGCAGTAGTAGTTTTTCCAGGTTCATAAATTGAGTACGATTATAGGTAGGACCATGTTCCACATCTTGGGATTGCAGCCCTCTGAGTGTACCTATAGTCGCTACTTTATTTGACAGTTGCGCTGCTCTACCGGAGAAGTGGTGCCGCGTGAAATATGGACGTTGTCCGATGGAAGCACACCCATCGCATAGTGCGGCATCTCAGGTGACCTAGGTGTACGAGGGATGGTTATCTGACATAATGTGCTATGGGAACCGATACCTGCGTTAGGTCGACTGAGATCACTTCCCACTTGGGTTAGCGTAGTCATACTTACGGGTTCCGATTTGGTCCCTTCTTGGCCGCGGGTTAATTACTACTTAGTCACACTTCTGCCATCTCATAATCACAAAATTTCAGAAGTCAGTTATTGTCTGGCACATGTTTTGGCGTTTGCATTATTTAAAATATATAAAATGTTATACTATGCAGATAGATTACATTCCTTTGCTATCTTAACGTTATTTGGTCAATATTATAGGCGTTATTTCATATTTAACTGATTTTTAATTTAGGAAGTGATTTAATGGACTTATTCTGTCTATAATTACAGCATCAAATTTATGCCCAAACGGTAGTTACAGATGACAAAGTTATATTGGTATATTCGTATTTCTTTTAAACATAATGTTTCACGGTCAAGTATTTATCATTCAAAAATGCAATTTTAAGAAATAAATCAATTAATTTACAAGAACGGTGTTAGTTTTCAATTGTTTTTTAAATTTAGTATCCATTAATAACATTTATCGAGTTTCAAATTCTACTTTTGAATGCTGCGGTGTATCTCTAAATGATACCAATATAAAAGGTTTTAAGTGTAACTTTCCATTCAAAAGATGTATTCTAATACAAAATAAATCATTATTCGTCAACCTTTAATTGCGGAAAGTTAAAAGAAAATTTGTATTTACTGTGAACGGTGTAATCTTTTAAATCTTTAAGATCTGTTTATCATGAGAAATTGTATTTTGAATATACAAACTTTAACATTATTTTTATTTGTCATTCATTACGTTTTACGGTGTCATTATTTATAGTACTTAATTCAAGTATCTTATCAATATTTAACGGTGAGTATACAGGGTCCGCCTTTGGAAGCTGATCCTATGAGTATCTGCTAAACCAAACTTACTATAATTTCGAAAATTTGGTGACAGGGTAATGATGTTAGGGCTAACTCATCTAAAATATTTTCACGTTCGTACCACCGAATTTTAAGGTAAGTTTGTTAAATAAACTAGATACGAAATTTCAGTCGTTTTCAAAAAAAAACATTTTTCTAAAAAAATTGACAGATGCGGTCTTAGTAATAACTCGTTAATTGTTCTGTTCCTGTCAAACAATTTGAATAAAACTTTGAGGTGTTGTAGGCAAAGGTTAATTGCAACAGTCTGCAAAAAATGACATTTGTATTTTTCATAAAAATAAATTTATGAATGTCTAAAAGTAGTACGGGGGCACTAGACGCCATCTTGGATTTTGACGTCACTTCCGGTTTTACACGCCCACGTGGGAGACCGCATTTTCCACCCTTATTTTTACTCGCTTACGTGTAGGACGTATTTTTTCACCCCTATTTTTTACACACCCACGTGTGAGACCGCATTTTCAACCCTTTCTTTTCGAAGGCCCTTTTCAACTCTAATAATTTTTACTCGCTTACGTATAGGACTTGTATTTTCACCCCTATTTTTTTACACACCCACGTGTAGGACGTGTTTTTCACCCCTATTTTATGACAGCTCCCGTATAGGACGCGTATTTTCAACCCTTATGGTTTCTTTTCGAGGTCAACCTTAATTAGAGCCTCTTTTGCACATGCTCACGTGAGGGGCTGGGACTGGTCTTGGTGCTGGGGGCTGGACCTGGACTTGGACTTGGGGTTGGTCTTAGGGTTAATTTTGATGGTATTAAGGTCCTTCTGGCTAGATTAAGAACAGTGCCCCATGGAGGTTAGGCAAATGCACACGCATACAATGTTGGAAATTGCATAATTAATAAGATATTATTATTAAAACTATCGGTCCTATTGCTTTAAAATGATCAAAATGCTATCGGATGATCTTTTACCTATACGAGAAAACGTATTTCTAATAAGGAGGTTCTTGTACGACACGTGTAGAGCTTCGCAACTTGTTCTCAGGCCCTCGCCCCATGGTCGGAGATGATGTGGGAACCTAATCTTATAAGATAAGTGTAGAGCTTAACCCCTATCGGGGCCCCCTTGATGCAATTGTATGTTGTTCTAACTGAAGCTTACAGCTGTAGGCCTTCGATCCGTCATACAAAATTGTATTCTAATAAGGAGGTTCTTGTAAGGCAGGACTTGTATCAGGGTCAGCGCCCTAGCCCCTTCGAGTAAAAAATTGATTTTAGCGCCATCGAGTGGCGCTGATAATGCACACCTCTCTCTTGCTCTATCTTGTTTCTTCCTCCCCCTCTCTCTTTCTCACGCACACACACACACACACACACATACATACACACACACACACACACACAAACAAATCAATTAATTAATCAATCTCAAACAAATCACGCTCGAACATCAGATAAAACTCAATAAATCAACCGAAATTATGTCTTACAGTTTGCGGAAACCAGATTACAGTTCAAACTAAATGCATTAAAGTGTAATTAAATATGACGTGAATAATAAATAATTTCTACCCTAATGCAGTGATGCTTTATGTATAGGCAGATCCTCTAAACAGCCTCCACCTATACATTCGGAACATATCTGATTTATTTACATCACACAAAAAATTGTTTCATTGTAATGAGTTCATTAACAGTTGTAAAACCCATTTAAAAGAATGGAAAGTAATAATTACTTATATAACACAGAGTTAAATTAAAATAAATTAAAATAACATGTTTTAAGAATATCAAACGGATATAACGGAAATAAAAGGCAAAAGGTTTGAATGGTTTATTATTATATACGTGAATTAACAATAACTCTTAAGTTTAAAATCAGTGCGTACCTACTATTTTGTAGAGCTGATCTTATGACGTTAACCTGTGTAATAATACATTTAAAAAATCTTTATCGGCATTTTTGTTAGCAATATCAGGTAAAAAACATATATTAAAAATAATACGCTTACCTTTAGAAGTTTTTCCTTCAACGCTACCATATGTTAAACTGAAATTTTTTACACAACGTGTCTCGCTAAAACACGCTTTGTGAATGGCTGAATATAAACACCCGATTACGTACCGAACATTAAACTATTTTAGAAAGTAATACAGACAAAACCTGAATGCGTATTTAACAATCATGTTGTACTTACAAAAAAAATTTACATTCAAAACACAAATATTTTAAAAATTATGCTAACGCGGAAATTACTTTAAATAATTGAATCTTGAGATCACGTAAACTATTGTATACCTGATTACGTTCACACACACACACACACACACACACACACACACACACACACACACACACACACACACACACACACACACACACACACACGTGTGATTCACGTTATATGGATTTTTTATCAGTTGGGAATAATAGAAATGTCAACTAAACGTTTTAAAATTTCTGAAATAAAAGTGACGTAATATAATTTTACTTGAAATTTCATAGAGAGCGTTACAGTCATCAAAATTTGAGATGCATTCCTCTTATCGTCTTCACACTGATATTAATAATAGTTTATTAACAATCATAAAAAACGTCTAATACCACTAATATTACATCATAATAATAAAAACTCATTAAACAGTGATTACACATTAAATACATTTAAAATATGTAACTTTTATACTACGTCTATTATTACACAGAGATGAGATTATTCTTAAATTTAATTGATTTCGATAGAGCTCTGGAAATACTACAACCGTTCGAAATCTTGCTTCTTCTCTCGATATCAAAAAAGCTATACTAGTGATATGTATACATTAAGTAAGCATAATGCGGATACAGCTACATTGCTAACGATTATTATTGATGTTTTTTTGCATGAGATTTTTTGAATGAGACAGCCTCGCAGGTATTTTTTAAGAAAAGCTATACACATCTCATGAGATCAAACGAGATTTTTGAGATACAATCACCTCATCGTCTTCACCTTGAACGATTATATTGTAACAACCTATAAAACTAGCTAATAACCCTAATAGTTTTATCAGACAGTATTATTACTTGGACACGAGGTTAGCCCTAAATTAACCGGTTTCAACACGGCTCTGAAAATGCTGCACACGCTTCAAATCTTTCAGCTCGTTCGCAGAAGTTGTACCGTATTCACTTCTTTCAATTTTTTATTTGCATTCTGTTTCGAGACTGTACTACATTTTCTAATACATAAACAGAATCTTCAATACTGTGATACGTGTACCAGCTAGACATATTAGCTAGTTAGTTTCACCTCTATATTACTTTACATGCAAGCCTGATCTTATCATAAATAAATACATCTGTCAAAAAAAGCTAATTAAACATAACTCCAAGGCCTGGGTATAGCAAGCAACGCTTCCAATTATAGCTTTTAGTCAACACAAAAGTGCCTACAACTACATACAATCGACTAGCACTGCTTTAGCACGAGGATCAAACGAAAAACACGCATGCACGCTCGTACGCACGCAAGCTCGCACGCACGCTCGCACGTAAGCACACACGCTCGCACGTACGCACGCACGTAAACACGCGCGCTCGCATGCACGCAAACTCGCATGCACGCTCGCACGTACGCACGCTCGCACACACGTACGTACGCTCGCACGCACGCACGCACGCACGTACGAACACATCACACACACCACACACACACACACACACACACACACACACACACACACATACACACACACACACACACACACACACACACACACACACACACACACACACGCGAAAATACGCAAACGCGAAAACACACTAACACAAAAAACACGCAAACGCACAACACGAAAACACACAAACGAAAAACACCAAAACGAAAACATGCTAAAGCGAAAAAAAACTGCAAACATGAATCAAGACGGTGGAGCACCGTTAGGAAAAAAACAGGTTTATTAACAAAATTGAAGGAAAGCTTAACGTTTTGAAAATATATTATTATTATTATTATAAACAACAATACATCATTATTATTTAATAACATGCTTTATCGGTTTTCTTCTTCTTCTTGAACCGTGATTCGTCGTCATCATCATCATGATTTTGAGATTTGCCCTTCCCCCCCTACCTCATAGCTCGTCCTTCTCTTCTGTGAACCATCACCATCATCTTGGATGTGAGGTACATTCAGCTCAACCACGTCATCGCTTTCATCATTACCTTGAACGGTTATGTTGTAATAGTTTATTAACAAGTCAGTAAAATCTCTAATGTCCGCTGATATTGGCTCATAAACAGGAGAATACATTATAGTAATGCTCACTCGATGACAGTTACACTTTAAAGAGCGAAACACACGTCGAGGTATTTTCTCCTAAGACGGCCGTCTTAGGAGAAAATACCTCGACCATAAAAGAGGCGTTTAGATTTATAAACATGCCCCTAGGGGCTATGTTAGAGTGTGGTTAGGTCAATACTTCAGACATCCCCCGAAGATAACCGATTCTACCCGAACATTGACGAGCACGCTTACGCACAAGACCCTAGGCTAGTTGCGTACTCGTTTCTCGTGTGTTTCGCTCTTTAAAGTGTAACTGTCATCGAGTGAGCATTACTATAATGTATTCTCCTGTTTATGAGCCAACATCAGCGGACATTAGAGATTTTACTGACTTGTTAATAAACTATTACAACATAACCGTTCAAGGTAATGATGAAAGCGATGACGTGGTTGAGCTAAATTTATCTCACATCCAAGATGATGGTGATGGTTCACAGAAGAGAAAGAAGAGCTATGAGGTAAAGGGCAAATCTCAAATCATGATGATGATGACGAATCACGGTTCAAGAAGAAGAAAACCGATAAAGCATGTTATTACATAATAATGATGTATTGTTGTTTATAATAATAATAATATATATTTTCAAAACGTTAAGCTTTCCTTCAATTTTGTTAATAAACCTGTTTTTTCCTAACGGTGCTCCACCGTCTTGATTCATGTTTGCAAGTTTAGTTTTTTACGCTTTAGCGTGTTTTCGTTTGCGTGTTTTGTGTTGGCGTGTTTTCGTTTGTGTGTTTTGTGTTAGTGCGTTTGCGTTTTTTATGTTAGTGTGTTTCGCGTTTGCGCATTTTCGCGCTCTCGGTGTGTGTGTGTGTGTGTGTGTGTGTGTGTGTGTGCGTGTGTGCGTGCGCGCGTGTGTGTGTGCGCGTACGTGCGTGCGTGCGTGCGAGCGTACGCACGTGTGCACGTGCGTACGTGCGAGCGTGCGTGCGAGCTTGCGTACGTGCAGCGTACGTACGCATACGTGCGAGCGTGTGTGCGAGCGTGCGTGCGAGCTTACGTACGTGCGTACGTGCATGCGTGTTTTCGTTTGATCCTCGTGCTAAAGTAGTGCTAGTCGATTGTATGTAGTTGTAGGCACTATTGTGTTGACTAAAAGCTATAATAGGAAGCGTTGCTTGCTATACCCAGGCCTTGGAGTTATGTTTAATTAGCTTTTTTGACAGATGTATTTATTTATGATAATATCAGGCTTGCATGTAAAGTAATATAGAGGTGAAACTAACTAGCTAATGTGTCTTGCTGGTACACGTATCACAGTATTGAAGATTCTGAAACAGAATGCAGATAAAAATTGTAAGAATTGAAGGTACGACTTCTGCGAACGAGCTGAATGATTTGAAGCGTGTGCAGCATTTCCAGAGCCGTGTTGAAACCGGTTAATTTAGGGCTAACCTCGCGTCCATGTAATAATACTGTCTGATAAAACTATTAGGGTTATTAGCTACTTTTATAGGTTGTTACAATATAATCGTTCAAGGTGAAGACGATGAGGTGATTGTATCTCAAAATCTCGTTTGATCTCATGAGATGTGTATAGCTTTTCTTAAAAATACCTGCGAGGCTGTCTCATTCAAAAATCTCATGCAAAAACATCAATAATAATCGTTAGCAATGTAGCTGTATCCGCATTATGCTTACTTAATGTATACATATCACTAGTATAGCTTTTGATATCGAGAGAAGAAGCAAGATTTCGAACGGTTGTAGTATTTCCAGAGCTCTATCGAAATCAGTTAAATTTAAGAATGATCTCATCTCTGTGTAATAATAGACGTAGTATATAAGTTACATATTTCAAATGTATTTAATGTGTAATCACTGTTTAATGAGTTTTTATTATTATGATGTAATATTAGTGGTATTAGACGTTTTTATGATTGTTAATAAACTATTATTAATATCAGTGTGAAGACGATAAGAGGAATGCATCTCAAATTTTGATGACTGTAACGCTCTCTATGAAATTTCAAGTAAAATTATATTACGTCACTCTTATTTCAGAAATTTTAAAACATTTAGTTGACATTTCTATTATTCCCAACTGATACAAAATTCATATAACGTGAATCACACGTGTGTGTGTGTGTGTGTGTGTGTGTGTGTGTGTGTGTGTGTGTGTGTGTGTGTGTGTGTGTGTGTGTGTGTGTGTGTGTGTGTGTGTGTGTGTGTGTGAACGTAATCAGGTATACAATAGTTTACGTGATCTGAAGATTCAATTATTTAAAGTAATTTCCGCGTTAGCATAATTTTTAAAATATTTGCGTTTTGAATGTAAACTTTTTTTGTAAGTACAACATGATTGTTAAATACGCATTCAGGTTTTTCTGTATTACTTTCTAAAATAGTTTAATGTTCGGTATGTAATCGGGTGTTTATATTCAGCCATTCACAAAGCGTGTTTTAGCGAGACACGTTGTATAAAAAATTTCAGTTTAACATATGGTAGCGTTGAAGGAAAACTTCTAAAGGTAAGCGTATTATTTTTAATATATGTTTTTTACCTGATATTGCTAACAAAAATGCCGATAAAGATTTTTTTTTTTAAATGTATTATTACACAGGTTAACGTCATAAGATCAGCTCTACAAAATAGTAGGTACGCACTGATTTTAAACTTAAGAGTTATTGTTAATTCACGTATATAATAATAAACCATTCAAACCTTTTGCCTTTTATTTCCGTTATATCCGTTTGATATTCTTAAAAACATGTTATTTTAATTTATTTTAATTTAACTCTGTGTTATATAAGTAATTATTACTTTCCATTCTTTTTAAATGGGTTTTTACAACTGTTAATGAACTCATTACAATGAAACAATTTTTTTTGTGTGCATGTAAATAAATCAGATATGCTCCGAATGTATAGGTGGAGGCTGTTTAGAGGATCTGCCTATACATAAAGCATCACTGCATTAGGGTAGAAATTATTTATTATTCCACGTCATATTTAATTACACTTTAATGCATTTAGTTTGAACTGTAATCTGGTTTCCGCAAACTGTAAGACATAATTTCGGTTGATTTATTGAGTTTTATCTGATGTTCGAGCGTGATTTGTTTGAGATTGATTAATTAATTGATTTGTTTGTGTGTGTGTGTGTGTGTGTGTGTGTGTGTGTGTGTGTGTGTGTGTGTGTATGTGTGTGTGTGTGTGTGCGTGAGAAAGAGAGAGGGGGAGGAAGAAACAAGATAGAGCAAGAGAGAGGTGTGCATTATCAGCTTCAGAAAATGTTCACTAGTCTATACGCCACTAGATGGCGCTAAAATCAATTTTTTACTCGAAGGGGCTAGGGCGCTGACCCTGATACAAGTCCTGCCTTACAAGAACCTCCTTATTAGAATACAATTTTGTATGACGGATCGAAGGCCTACAGCTGTAAGCTTAAGTTAGAACAGCATACAATTGCATCAAGGGGGCCCCGATAGGGACTAAGATCTACACTTATCTTATAAGATTAGGTTCCCACATCATCTCCGGCCATGGGGCGAGGGCCTGTGAACAAGTTTCGAAGCCCTACACGTGTCATACAAGAACCTCCTTATTAGAAATACGTTTTCTCGTATAGGTAAAAGATCATCCGATAGCATTTTGATCATTTTAAAGCAATAGGACCGATAATTTTAATAATAATATCTTATTAATTATGCAATTTCCAACATTGTATGCGTGTGCATTTGCCTAACCTCCATGGGGCACTGTTCTTAATATAGCCAGAAGGACCTTAATACCATCAAAAATAACCCTAAGACCAACCCCAAGTCCAAGTCCAGGTCCAGCCCCCAGCACCAAGACCAGTCCCAGCCCCTCACGTGAGCATGTGCAAAACAGGCTCTAATTAAGGTTGACCTCGAAAAGAAACCGTAAGGGTTGAAAATACGCGCCCTATACGTGAGCTGTCATAAAATAGGGGTGAAAAACACGTCCTACACGTGGGTGTGTAAAAAAATAGGGGTGAAAATGCACGTCCTATACGTAAGCGAGTAAAAATAATTAGAGTTGAAAAGGGCCTTCGAAAAGAAAGGGTTGAAAATGCGGTCTCATACGTGGATGTATGTAAAAAATAATTAGGGATGAAAGGGTTGAAAATACGGTTTCACACGTGGGTGTGTAAAAAATAGGGGTGAAAAAATACGTCCTACACATAAGCGAGTAAAAATAAGGGTGGAAAATGCGGTCTCCCACGTGGGCGTGTAAAACCGGAAGTGACGTCAAAATCCAAGATGGCGTCTAGTGCCCCCGTACTACTTCTAAACTTTACTACCAAAAAATGCAAGTTACTCAAAAAAATCAAATGAAAACCCCTATTTTTTATTACTCAGATCGATTTAACGCCAAAAATTAGGATAAGTTTGTTTAAAACTTTATTTGCCTAAACGTAACAGTTTCATATTTATTATCAAAAAAGTCCCAATTTTAAAATTTGTGATAAAAATGAGCTACATACTTTAATCTAGTATTCCTTGTTCATGGTCACCATGGAAACCAAATAATTGAGAATTGAAATAAAGAAAAATATTTGAATAAGTTACTGCAAAAAATTATAAAAATTGATAATTTTGTGGTTCAAAAGTCATTTTTGCCAAATTTTCTAAGTAATTTTTCTCAAATTCGATATACAACATAAGTGTAAAAATTTAATACTTTATGAGTAATTCGAAAAAAACTGCGGAGGTACTAACAACATTCTTATCAGTGCATTCTTACACGATAAAATCGCTTATTTAGTAGCACGTGATGAAATGTAAATTAATTTACAATAAATGTTCAAAATGTTGCCCGTTAGACGCAAGACATTGTTGAACCCGTCTTATAACGGCTTCATTTGTAGTCCATTGAATTTCTTTTGGAGAAAGAGAATTGAAGGCATTTTGCACTCTTGCGATGCAATCTTGTTTAGTCGTTAGTGGTGTAGCATAAACAATATTTTTAATTCGACCCCAAAGATAAAAATCCATTGGCGTAAGATCAGGTGACCTAGGTGGCCATGGAAAGGGTCCATTATTGGCAAACCAACGATCTTCAAAAATTTCATAAAGTTTCATGGAAACAGCGTTGGTGTTGTGAGGGGGCGCACCGTCTTGTTGGTACCATAAATTTTCCCTTTCTAGATTTAATCGGGGTTGAATTCGAGTGTTTAATATCTCAAGATAATTTACTCCTAGAAATTAAATTTGTAATCATAAATCGCAACAATCAACTATTTTAAACGTCTCAAATTTTCGTTGTAAAAATACGCGTCAAAGATTTTGTTATTCCGAATAGCACAAAATACGTTAAAATTCCAAATTTCCTGAAAATGGCATTCGCGGATTGGATTGCTATTTTCGTTATTCCAGTAATGCGAGTTTCGGCGATTAAATATGCCATTTCTCGTAAATTTAGATTCGTCCGTCCATATGATATTAGTCAAAAAATTAGGAATTTCTTGCATTTTGAGCAAAATTGTTTCACAAAATTCGATACGTTTCAAAAATCCACTTCTTTCAAATGTTGAACTAATTGTAAACAGTATGGTCTAAACTTATGTTTCTTAAGAATTCTTCTGATAATTGTTGGTGTTAAGCCAATATCTGTTTTCGCGTCGTTTATGGAATTACAAGGATAGGCACGGAAATATGCTAAAGTTATAACTTCATTCTGTTCGTTATCAATAGCAGTTTTTTGCGAGGAGCATAGTGTCTAAATGTGCCAAACTGTTCCAAATTTTGAACCACACGTCTTATTGTATCTGCTGATGGTCGGGGGGCGTTCAGGATAGCGTTCTATAAATGTTAATACTGTGCTTTTTATAACTCTATGACATTCTCCGTGAATTAAAATTAAATTCAAATAATCTGTGTTAGAATATTCAAGTCGAGCCATTTCATCAAGAAAAACGCAAAATGTCAACAATTTTATTAAATTATTGACTACAAAAGAAAAACAAAATAAATAAGCATCTTTATCGTGTAATGATGCGCTGATCAGTATGTATTACCTCCGCAGTAAAAAGTAATTTTTTTCGATTTACTCATAAAGTATTAAATTTTTATACTTATGTTGTATATCGAATTTGAAAAAAATGACTTTTCAATCACAAAATTATCAATGTTTATAATTTTTTGCAGTAACTTATTCAAATATTTTTCTTTATTTCAATTCTCAATTATTTGGTTTCCATGGTGACCACGAACAAGGAATACTACATTTAAGTATGTAGTTCATTTTTATCACAAATTTTAAAATTGGGAATTTTTTGATAATAAGTATGAAACTGTTACGTTTAGGCAAATAAAGTTTTAAACAAACTTACCTTAATTTTTGACGTTAAATCGATCTGAGTAGTAAAAAATAGGGGTTTTCATTTGATTTTTTTGAGTAACTTGCATTTTTTGATAGTCAAGTTTAGACATTCATAATTTTATTTTTATGAAAAATACAAATGTCATTTTTTGCAGACTGTTGCAATAAACCTTTGCCTATAACACCTCAAAGTTTTATTCAAATTGTTTAACAGGAACAGAACAATTAACGAGTTATTACTAAGACCGCATCTGTCAATTTTTTTAGAAAAATATTTTTTTAAACGACTGAAATTTCGTATCTAGTTTATTTAACAAACTTACCTTAAAATTCGACATAGAATCCAAAAATGTATTAATATACGGGGTGTTCCATTTAAAATAATCGACTAAGTACCGACTTCCGGTATAACCGGAAGTGGTACGAACGTGAAAATATTTTAGATGAGTTAGCCCTAACATCGTTACCCTGTCACCAAATTTTCAAAATTATAGTAAGTTTGGTTTAGCAGATACTCATAGGATCAGCTCCCAAAGGCGGACCCTGTATTAATTAAATTACGGACTTGATTTCGGTTTTTGTTATTAAATACGGAACGTTTAAAGATTTTTCAAACAGCAGTGCTAATTACTGAGTCTCTTTTTTAGCGGAGAAAAAGGAAAAAAAAACTAATCTTCACATTCATAAAATAAAATAACATGTTTTGCAACTTACTTGTTATATAAATAACTTAATGTGTAACGTATTGTTACGTTATATCACAAGTGATTGATATTTTATAGTACGAAACTACCATAAGTAAAACATAAACTAACGTATTTTTATTTCCATAATATAAAACATAATGTATGAATTAATGACCAGATTTTCTACGTAGAGTTTATGTATGCCATTAAGTAGTGGAACGTGTTTGTTACCGTTCGATAGTGATACGTTAAAGTATTCGATCACTTAAAATGCTTTATCAGTTAGATTTAGATCAAAGTACAAAACAACACCGTCTTATTGACTCAGAATACAATTTAATCGCATTGCTTCATCGTGAAACAATCTAGTAAAGTGCGTCCTATCCTTCGTGGATCTACCACGTGTGCCATACGCATACATTATTTGCACTAAAGAGTTGTAGATGTATATTCTCTTTTGAAAAAGCATCTGTGCAAGCGAAAAAGTGGTGAGCAATTTCTTAAAAGGATTCCATTCATTTTTTGGCGTAAATTGTTTAAATTCCTTTGAACGTTTTAGTACAACCCTTAAATTTCTGGAAAATTTTTTGAGCGTTATCGAAATGACTTCATTATTTATAATTAAAATTGAATTTCCTCCATTTACTCCCACATTATAAAATTAGGGAATAAATATGTTAACTAGGGCATGGAATATAGCAATAATGTGTAACACATCTGGCAGTATAGCCCCAGTATCAATCATAATTATGTAACAATCTGAATACATACAAATGAATCCATTTAATAGAAGCGCATTTAAATAAAAGTTAGAATGATACTCTTCTTTAATTATGTGGAAATCTTTTAAGGATAGCCTTATTATAACATTCATATTTATTTGATTTACTACATAAAATTTAATTTAACACTAATGTAAAGATCTATGGAGTATCTAAATTGTACGCTTAATTGAATGTAATTGAATTGCACAAAAGAGGAATAAAATATTAAAACATAAATCAATCAAATTCCCCAACTGGTACGTTTTATATCCTCGGACGGTCCTTGAGAAGCTCACAAATGATATCAGATTGAGCCTAATTTATTTTAATATCAAGTAAGAAGGGCAAAAAAAATATATTCTCATTATTCAATGTTCTCGTACGTTGAATTACCTTTTCGTGTCTTCGTTCTATAATAGGGCATATACAAACCGCCAATGTGTCCGGAAACTATGCGTTTTCCGGCCTAGGCCGTCAAAAATAGTACTAAATTACAGTTGGTATTCATTGAAGTGACAAAATTGATAGAATATTCGACATAATCGACATTTGACACAACACAAAGTCTAATCGCGTTACCGTGTACGTGTACGCATCCTTTATTATGTCCGTATTAGTTCTTTATAAACTACAAAATACATCTATAAATTATTATAAAGTCAACAAGTTGGTAAGGTACCTACAAAATTTGAGTAATGAATAGTTTCGCAATTGTATTTTTTAGGTTATATTGGTTACTGTCAGTTGTCAGTATTGCCAACTTAATTTCAACAGTTATGAAATTTTGAAAAGTACAACAATTTTGTTTATTTATTTTAATAACAATTGTTGATGTCGGCACCAAAAATCTTGTGTATCACTCTGCCATAAAATGGTTTCTGAGTACTCATAAATTTGCAAAGCTTACTCGTACTCGCGAACACCCATTTTCTGGCCCTGTAATACAAATAACTATTGTTTATCTACACCATGTACATAAACCAAGCAAAAGAGCATTTGGAATTTGTTTTGGGTAGCCGTATATTAAGCACATACTACAAAACATCGTTTTATCACGTTACCTGGATCACATACTATATTAACTGTGAACATAACTTGTACCATAATACGTAACACTCAATGAGTGATTTTTGGACCACAATAGATCGGCATTTCTTCATTTTCAAAAAATAATAATGCACTAAAATTTATTCATTCACAACAACATTATGTATACAACTAAAAACTCTAAAACGAATCCTGTACGTTTTAGAATACGTTCCGTAATATTTGACCAATTTGAGCTAGCAGCAGGAAATGTTGACAAAGTGTAGAGTGGAACCTACTTTGAATGCCAACTCTCAATCTTCAGATGGGAGCTCAAAGCTTTTAAATGTAAGAAGCAGTCCCTCTAGTAGAGTAATTTTTTTATTACCGTATAATGCCTCTGCAGTACGCCTTAGTGTAACCTCAATATAGCCGGGCTCCATCCGATCTAGTTGTGAAGATATGGCAACATAGATTTTGTTGGCTTTGCTTGTTAATGTCAATTTTGATTTCTCGATTAACGTTTAGCAGTTGTGTCACATTCATGGCAAATTTTTAAAGTATATGAAAGTAAATGAAGCAGAGCGCATCAGAATATTGATGATAGTGGGTTGTTCTTTCGAAAGCGATTGCAGGCTTTTTAAAGAAGAACATCCAGATAGATCACGCAAAGTTTACAATGACAAAGATTTTTAACGAGTTTTCGGCACGTGGACATGTAACAGATTACCAAACACAGGATGCCTTAAAATGATGTAAAATAAATGTCAATTTTATGAATTTAAAGAAATCCTTCAAAAATTATCGCAGGATGAATTAATTAACTAGCTAAAACAAACCAACATAGACCTTATGCTGCTCAGCGAGACTTACCTAACACAAACTGGAAAATTCAAAATTAGAGACTACAATATCAGAAGAAAAGGCAGATACGGACATGGAAGTGGATTGGCTATCAACGTAAAACATACCAATCAATAACAACCATCGAAAACATTTGCATAAAACTACAAAACAACACTTGCCGTGTGCAACAGACCTAACAACCAATTCATTGCAAACTGTATTGACAACCTGACGAACATTGGCAATAAAGTACTCGTTATAGGAGACTTAAACACTAGACATACAACGTGGAACTGCCACAGAAACAACTGCAACAACACTCTATCAACATGTTTACAACAGAAACGACACAAATATCTATTACCCAGACACCTCCACCCACTACCCGCACAATAACACAACGCCGCCGACTATTGATATAATCATTAATGAAAATTTGACCGACAACACAAACCCGATCTCTCTACCAGAATTAAACTCAGACCACAACCCAATACATACAATGTTAAAAACGGCCATCACAAACATAGTACAAGAACCATATACGAACTGTGCATTTCTAAGAGAAGAGATAAATAAAACATAATCATAAATACTTAATAACATAAACACAGTAACCAAACTAGAAACTGAACTGACAAAATTCACCGCAGTACTAAAAACGCCAAAAAAAGACATACACACAAAATAGTCATAGACAATATACGAGACAAACTCTCACACAATTAAACAGAGAAACAAACTGCGAATGATGACAAACAAACCAAAGCAAAAATGCTATCCCTAAACACCAAAATCTGACAAGAAATACACAAACAATGCACCTAAAGATTACAAGCGTCTAATCCCAACGACAACAGCCTGTGGAAGGTGAAAATTACCGCCAACTCCTCACACTAACACAACTAAACAAGACCTACACCTCAGACGCTGAAAAAGTAGAAACACTAGCCGAAACCTTTGAAACGGTACACAAAAGCTATGACCCAAACACGAAAGAACAAGCACAAATACAAGACAGTACAAACATCCATAGATCAATACTATCATATAGACAACAAAGAATACAACAAATGAATTACCACAGCCCTGGAATTGACAAAACACATACAAAAACTTCCGAACAAAGCCCCCGGAATCGACGTAATAGACAATAAACTAATAAAAAACCTACAAAGAACAGCCTTAGCACCACTGACTTACATAACTAACGTTATTATCAAATTACAACATTACCTCAGCAATAGAAGAATGCCGAAATAATGCAGATAGGTAAAACCGGAAAAAACTGAAACTAACAACGTCGTACAGATCAATCAGCCTTCTATCCATGCTTAGCAAGTTCACCGAAAAGATTATTCTGGAGCAGCAACAGAACAAAAACTAAAAATAAACGACGAAGGCCAATATAGACTCAAAAAACGGTATAATACCGTACAATAACTAGCTCGGCTTACAAGACACATAGTATACAAATACAATAAAGGCAAAAACACGGTGGTCTTACTGATAGACATAGAAAAAGCGTACGACAAAGTATGGATAGAAGGACCGATGTACAAAATGATACAAAACAAATACCCTCCATACCTAACTAAACTAACGCACAGCTATCTCATGGTCAGAACATTCCATGTAAAAGTTAGAAATAAACAATCTTCCCAAAAATACATTAGCGCCGGAGTACCACAAGAGTCCGTGCTCCGACCTAAACTCTTCACCACCTTCATACTAGACATACCAAAAACAAACACTGCATCAACGCCATATACGCTGACGGCACAGCAATCTACTTACACGAACATGACGAACAAGCAGCGAACATGCTGCTGAAAGCACATGCCACATATCCAACGACTGACCAAATACTGTCATAAGTGGCAAATTTGTATCAACGAAAACAAAACAGGTATGCGTATTCTCCAAAAAATTACAAGAAACAAAATTTTCACACCACTAACAACAAACGGACAAAAAATTGAGACGAAAGACCAAATAGAATACTTAGGAGTACATCTAAACGAAAGATTAAACTTCAAAACACATATACTAAAGGAGACATAAAAAGCATACGCCACAAAAAAAGCTGGTCCCCCTCTTAAGCCCAAAGTCAGCACTTACAGAAAAATAGCAAGAAACTGCTATACACGAGCATTCTACGAACGATACTAACGTATACAGCACCAGTATGGAATATGACATCAAAGACAAACATAAAATACCTAAAAGTATTCCAAAACAAAATACTTAAAGTGATAACAAACTCGGACAGACACACCAGAACAAACGTGCTCTATACAATAGCAGATATAGAGACAATCACGGACTAGATACACAACATCGCTACAAAATTTTACCAAAAACAATAGCTGAGTAGCAACAGAACAATACCAAACACTACAAAAATCAGAGCACACAATGCAAGACTGACTCTTAAACACAAACTCTCCTACCAGCATCTTCCAATATTTAACCAGTTAAAGTAATATGTTACAAAATAATAAACCAAACAGCTCGCGAAAAAGAGCTAAATGAGTGTTACTCAATTATCTGAAGCAGGGTTTCACAGATAAGTTTTCCTGCGAGTGAAAATGGTAGTGAAAAGAAAGCAATAAAGACAGAATAGAAATGCAATAAACTCAATTATCCAGTTACTAATAAATAGTACAGAATCATCGATGCAAATGAGTAGATTAAAGAGCCATGTAATTATAGAAAGTAGCTATACGTGACATCCTGCATTGTCCGATAGCACATAGGCCAAGGGAGTGAGGATAGCAATTTGTACATATTATGTAAAATGTGTAAATAAATTTTGTTGAGTTGAAGTCCTCGGTCGACCACCGAAGTTAAGTAACGCCGAGCGCGTCAGTACTTGGATGGTTGATCACTTGGGAACACTATGTACCGTTGTTGAATGAGTTACATCACAGATCTAGAATTTAAACAAAATAGGTGTAGCATGGTTGATGAATCGATTTAAATATTTGACAAGACTAGAAAGTAGAAAATAATACTATGGAGAAAGAAACTTTTTTAAAAAGCACTCTTATTTATGCGTAGAAAGTGCACTAAAAAGGAGATAACTTTTTTTTCTTTTCACCATATGTGATCAAAAATCATTAACTAAAAATAAAAGGGTGCGCCGTACATCATAATTCCATTCTCTCCGTCACATGTTTATACTATATGAGCGCCCCATGCTTTTATTTTTAGTCGTAAAGATTTTTGATCACATTTTGGTGCAAAGAAGAAAGTTAATTTCTCCTTTTAGTACACTTCCTACGCGTAAATAATAGCGTGTTTTTCAAAACTTTCTTTTTCCATAGTATTATTTAAGTATATATTATGTTGCTAACAAACAAATAAATAAACATTAAAGCAATGAAGCGTGTCACGTTTGTATGATTTCTTGGTTTTGATAAATAGGTGAATGCGTGTGTATGAAAATTTTTAATTGATTTGAGAATGATAAAAAAAATTTAGCGCTTGTTTTCGAATTTGAGTTAAAACGGAAAAAACTGCTTGTTTGTGTAGAACTTATAATGATGGGCTTTTATATTGCTTTTTTTTGTTCATCTGAATGTTTGCGTTTTATCAATTAAGAATTTTTTTATGTATCTCACTCTTACGTGTCAAGAGAACGTTTTGTGAAAATTTACAGTCGTTCTGATGAAACGAAAAGTGCTGAATTTTAAACGACACGAGTCAGTTATCGTTTTCAGCGTTCTTTGTTTGGTGCATGAGATAAAATGAGCGATGAAGTGTTAATGTGTAATTTAGTTTGTATGTATGTTTTTGTGTAAGCAGTCGAAATTTAGGGTTGAAGTTCGGATCTTGAAAGTGCATAATGTAGTTGAGCAGGAGTTGTGAGTGGTGGTAGAGACCCGTGAGCGGGGGTTTTGTGATGTAAAGAAAGCTGTTATAATAGTGGATACAGAACGAGTGTGGACAAAGTAATGCGTGGCGGCTTTATTTACGCCGCTTCGTAATTGCGTATTTTTGGTAAATTTACGACGTCAATAACTAATCATTATTGTAGTGTTAGAAGAACCTAGTATTTTGCAAATAGTGGAATTTACAGTCCTTCGTTTTGCCTCAGCCTATTTGTACCTTTATGTTTCCTAAAAAGTTGAGTAGTTGTATAGAAAAGTCTCCGCGCGGTCCCATGTTTTGTTAAGCATGCTACTTTATTGATAGAACTATAAAAAATTCTGGGCTTTGAATTTATATTAGGAAGTTAATGTTATTTTGGTGATACGAGAAGTAATTGCCGTATATTAATGAATAGTTGCGCGATAAGGTACGTATATTAACATTAATTACTTTACTTAAATGAAAATTGACCATGTTGCGCTAGAATTTCGCACAAAATATTACATTGGTTAATTATAAGGTGAAAAATAAAGAATTAAAGTTAACATTCATTTTTAAAGCAACGTTATGATTAGAACTTGAAGATTAAATAATTGGATGTGGGGCAACGTTGGATGGAGTTCATCAACGAAGCACTCTAGTAAGAACTATTTTACTCTTTTTTATTTGACTTATTTTCTCAGTGATTGCAGAAAATATGTAAACAACTATTTTATAGATTTAGGGTATTTTATTCCGGACTGTACTGTGGTATTTTGGAACATTACATTGGGGGCGACAGAAGGTAGGTTCACATGTTTCTCTCTGTTTTATACTAGTGCATCCCGTTTTGTTTGTATATTTTTTACCCGGACCAGGACAGGATGGTGTCCAAAACATTACCCGATCAGATTTACCGTTTAGCGTAACTAATTTTGAGTGAAATTCCCGACCCTAACGATGAGCTAGTTAGCCCTTGCGGTTATTGGCGTGTGAGGTGTTCTAATTCCGTTTGAACCCATTACAAATACCTTGCACTATGTTCAGCGTACGCCGTTGTGATGGAAACGAATGTTGAGTTATTGATGTACTAGATGCACTGTAAGAAATATCACATTTTCAAATTATCTGTAATAAGTACAAATTAATCTAAAGATAAGTATTCATCCTTGAAATCAAATACCTATGTAACATCAAAATATCCAATAGTACAAAGAATGTAATAGGACGCTGGCATGACTTACATTTTGTATAAATAAGAATTTAATAAAAAGGGCTTCTCGGAAAATGTTAATAACGTTTTAATCATCTTGTAGAAATAATAAACTAATAAAAGGCATTTTCGTAATTCTCATTCAGTTGTAAAATATTCTAATTTCAAGTTGTGTTTAAAACTGCTTCCTTCATTTTCTTCGTGCTCTTTCAAGAGCAACTAACTTTGATCGCATCAAATTCAAAGTGAAATTTCAATTTAAAATGGAGGATGAGCAAAGATGAATAGCGGTTTCATTGGGTTTATAAGGAACGCTGAGTTAAGTTTTAGTAAAGATGTGTAAAAACAAAGCACTTTCTTCCAAAATGAAAAATTCTCTTATCTACAACTTCATTGGTTTTTAATCAAGTACAATAATGTCTTTCAATACACACTGGTAAAATTACTTTGCGGTCTGATGATTACGATCTTATCTCTATTCCCAAAACTGAACAGCAAAGGAGTGTCTAAGTAAATAGGGTAACTGCTAACTAGGGAACTTTGCTACTTATTGAATGGAGGTCGGAATGACCATCCTTGTTAACTTTAACCGAGAGGCGCACTCTAGATTCCAGTATATTCGTAAATCAAAGCATTCTATGATTACAATGCAAAATTTAATTGTTACCCACCGGAATTCCATTTCATACTTGTTTTCATATAATAATGCGGAATTCTCGCTACATGTGCCCATTTGCAAACTCTACAAATTTGTTTGAAATTAATTATAATGTCGAGAATCTGGAAAACACGTATTTCTCTTAAATTCAATTACGTATAGAAAATGTGTATTAACAATGCCAGAAAGACGTGTATGCGGTCATTTTATGTATATAAGACATTTCTAGTAGTTATGTCTGATATTCGATAACTAACGTTAATAACCTCGATGCAGTATGTGACAACAACCAGATTGAACTCTGTGCGATTACATTTACGGAACCAAACGTAAACAATTTCTTCGAAAAACAAACGTTCTTTTTTCACCATTAACTAATGCGAAGTACACAATTTAGTTCGGACAATATTCAACATGACGCTAACCATAACATTGATAAAATTGGGTGTTGATAATTCTGCAATATGTTATAAAGTGAAGGTAGGTAAGTCGTTTAAATATGAATGTTAGCTCTTTGTATGTTTAGAAAACGTCTCAATTTTCTACTATGAAATGTAAGCTGAGAGTAGACATCTGTTCTAGGCTTCTAGTGCAGTGTTTAATGTTAATAGCAATTCGTTACAGCAAAACAAGCAAAATCTATCCTAAGAAGTTTAAATTAATTGACACTACTAAAATCTTCGAAATTTACATACAAATTAATCTCACTCAAAGTAAGCTTCTGAAACACTTTTAATTCTATTTATTTTATTAGCTTCACTTCTTGAAATTCCATATTTAATAGCACTAATGTTTTAAATACTATATAATTCCACAATTTCTTTTTTATAATCATTTATTAAATTCCCGTATCATCAAGAAAAAAATCTATCTCGAGATTTTTACAGATCTTCACGTTTTCAGGGTCCCTCAATCCATTTTGACCGTTTTTAACATGCTGTGTGCGTACGTGCATACGTTCGTGCGTGAGTGCGCGTGCGTGTGAGAGTGCGTGCGCGCGTCCTTGTACGTTTGCATGAGTGTGCGTGTTCGTGTACGTGTTCATATGCTTGTGCGGGTGCGCACGTGCGTGAATAGGTGTTTGTGTAAACACGACATCGGTCAGACCATTTGAGCTGGAGTCATGAAATTTGGCATGCTCCTATTATAGTAAAATCGTACATACGTATCAACTTTGGGGCACGCATGGAAAATACTAAAAACTATTAGATATGAATTTGAAGATGATAGAAGCACTAAAAATGATATTTAGATAAAAAATTATTATTATTTAATTCAGATTTTTAACCAAGATTTTCGACTGTGATGCTACATAATAAATATAAATTGTGAAAAATGTATGATACCCAGTTTAAATGTTAAACTGACTGGATAAAAAAAGTAAAAATTAAAAATGTGTAACAATTTAATAATATGCTAACAATAAACGTTGAAATGGAGCTATTGGACAAACGGTTACATTATCGGACTAGTAATGAAAGCAATGAGAGTTCTAATCCCCAACGGACAAATGACCTTTTTTTGTTAAAATTGTTTTTAAGTTTTATTTTAATATGCATTTACACTCTAAAATGGTGTACATATTCAAAACGTTGTACAAGTGTTCAACATTAGGAAGTACTTATAAATATACTTTTCCTTTTTGTTTTAAATACAAGGCATTGGACATTACCTAAAAAAGTTAACATACTTAAGAGACCTATTGTAATGTTTGTTTCAAAATAAAATAACAGAGTTAAAGGACATGTAAAATTTCAGTTTGATCTTTACATTGTACGAGTTCTATTATGTAATTACAAAATCCACTAGTACTTTTGTGGTATACAGGGTGAGAATTTAGTGTGGGGTTGGTCGATTACTTCGTTATGGTTTTGATAGAGCACATCACTAGTATATTACACAACGAGCACAACAATTTGTTTCATTCGCGCGCGACTCGTTCGGCAAACATGGTTCTCGTGATTAATAGCCCTTATATGCGAGTATACTATGATTTGTCCACGACTATAAATATTTTTAATTTAATTCAAATACTTATTTCATTCAAAATTCAGACCGTAGAAGTCTTGAATCGAGTAAGAGGTGTAGTTGCTTTACTCTGCCGATTCAGATGTAGATTCCACTTTTTTGTCTACTTTCCATTTACATAACGTCTCGTATGCGCTCAAATAAGGTTTTTTAGACTTACTTGGTAATAAGTCGAGGGATACTTTTCAGCTGCTTGACGCACATCGGGTGTCGTTAATGTTAATTGCTCTTTAGAAGTAGACGGAATATCCATTTTACTTTAGTCCTTTAAGTAAATTTAGTATTTAGTATAGTGTTGCGAGTGAACTAAATTTAATTAAAAATTACACAAAAATGATGCATGATTGTTATATTGACGTTTACATGGTAATAAATAAATGTGCATCGCCAAGTCGCTTCGATTTTATTCAAACGTTAGTATTATTCGCGGATTAGTGAACGTCTAAGAGAGAGAAAGAGATTAAATTCTTTTCTACAAACCGACACTCTTGATTGAGTGTATTTGACGGATAACATGACAATATATAAAATAACAGTGATTTATTTTTATTAATCCCGTTTCTAATGACAATAACAGTGATTAATGGAAATTTGTGTGTAATGTATGCTATTAGTATTGTTCGCCGAAACATATAACGACTATATTATATTATAGTCGTGGACAAAAACAGTTATTTACAAATATTCTAGGTAACGATATGCTCGTTATTTAAAAAAAAATGTCGGCCTCTACAGGGTGATTTATAACTACGTGGTAACACAAACATACAATGTATTAAAAGGGACACCATGTATATTTCTTCATATTTAGATTCCTGTTATAATCTCTGTTCTTACAATATGTGGTAGTAGATAACCATACGGGGTACCATTTTTACATCGAAATCGCTATGAAATAAACACTGTGTATATGGAGAAGTAATAAATAAATAATTTCTTATTTTACAAATCAAGGTAAACAATATGTTCTAGTATTAAAAATAGCTGTAACAATAGTTATCGGCGAATATCTGTATACAGGGCGAGCCAAAAAAGAAAATTACGATTTGATCAAATTTTTAAATGCGCTCCTCCTATATTTTATTTTCTAAAAAGATTATATTTGTTGTACCCTTTCATTTTTATGAAGCATTCCCTATACCGAAATTTATTACTTTCCAAGAAATTTTTTATTTTTGTACAATAAACAATTAAAAAATAAACAATATGTAATGAAGGTAGGCAATTTCTAGATGAATGTGATTTAAACAGAATATTTCGTTTGACCCAATAAGTTTAATGTAAATGTTCAAAATGTCCACCTTCAACGTCTATGCAAGTTTGTATTCGATTTTTAAATGAGTGGGCTACATTTCTTAACATTTGTACATAAATAGTATTAAAAGCTTCTCTTATCGTATTTTTCATATCATCTGGTGTTGTTGGAGACTTGTGGTACACACGGTTTTTTATGTAACCCTCATATTAAAATCAATTTTTGACAACTCCGTTGATCGAGCTGGTCATGTAGTTGGTCCTCCTCAGCCCACCTACCTTGCAGAAAAGTGATTACTAGATGGTTGTGAATTACGGCAGTGTGATGATCTAGAGCACCATCGTGTAAAAATCACATTCTTTGTCGAATATTCAGTGGAACATGTTGAAGTAACAATATCAAACGATTACTGAGAAAATCTAGATATACACCACCAGTCACACGGCCGTCAAAAGAATGTGGACCAATTACATAGTCCCCAACAATACCATACCAATCTGTCATTTGTCATTTTCAGAAAGCACAAAATTTAAAAAAAATCGGTCACCGCGGATTTGCTGCTGGGTCCATTCACAAAAAACTAATCTGCGAGGATAATCATTCTGTCAGTTGAGATAATTGTATGTGGTAGGGATGGATTTTATATTTGTGAAGTATGTTTACGGCCGAGGTTCGACTAATGTGTTGACGTAAAATTTCACGAGCGCTAATGTGGGGATCCTCAGTAATGGCTAGCAGTACATCATATCACTTTTTTTCGGTCATAACATTTTTATTCTTTTCATGTTTGTCATATATGACGAATCCAGTACGAACAAAGCGATCCATTAATCTTTCAAACGCTTTTGTTTTTGGGCGCCTCTGTTCAGGATGTCGCTGTTGATATACTCTGCATGCAAATAGACAATTTCTGGAACGTTATTCTAATACCCAAATCATATCTATCAGTTCTTCTACAGAAAAATTCATTTTTAAAGACTATACACAAAAAATGCACTGTTTAAGAAGGTGATAATATGAGAGAGCCTACCTGTTTAGCTTTCTTAAAGATACTTTGATCAGATTATTGTTGAAATAATATTAATCTAGAAAGTCCCTACCTTCATTGCATATTGTTATGGTTTTTGTTATCTTTTAAATGGTTATTCGTATAAAATTAATTTTGTTACATTATTATGCAAGATTATTTTTAGTCACACAAATTTAAGGTATTCCTAAAATTTGAAGAAAAAAAAATTCCTCGGAAAGTAATAAATTTAGGTATAGAAAATGCTTTATAAAAATGAAACGGTATAACAAATAAAATATAATAAATATAGGGGGACGCATATAAAAAATTTGAGAAAATCCTAATTTTCTTTTTTGGCTCACCCTGTATGATTTTTGTTACAGTTAGTTTTAATACCAGAACATATTGTTTACCTTATTATGTAAAATAAACAATTATTTATTTATTACTTCTCTACAAGTAGTTATGATAACAAATCATTAAGGTAAAACAGCAAACTTGATGTAAATCATAATTCTATATTTAAAATATTTGTTAAAGATCAGTCTATAATATCAACCTGTTTGTACCATTAAGGATACCTTTGTGTTTATGTTTATAACTTTTCGAATGCTTCAAAACATCTAGTTTGCCTTTTTTATTACAAAAATGTAAAGATTTAATGTTGTGTTGTGAACTCATAAAGTGATTATTTACTATTAAACGATTAGCATAATTTGATTTATCTGTGTGTTTATATTTGTAACATTTAATGTCTAACATCAAAGTTCCGAAGTGTTTGTCCAATTAATACAGAATTACAGACTCTGCAGTTCAATTTATAAATACCCGACTTCAACATGTCGTTATTAGTTTTGAAAGCTACTTTGTAAATCTTGTTCTTCTGTAATATGTGAGTTACTTTTTCTAATATTTTTCGAAAATATGAAACTGATATGTATTTCATTTCTGTTCGTTTTGTGTTAATCTGCGTAAACCTGGTTGATAGATAATTTGTACTCCTCTTGATTGTTAACTAAAGTGTTGATTATATTTGAAATGTAAACATTTGCTTGTGCTTTGCACTAATGATCTATAAGCAGCTAATTTATGTGTTTTATGGTGTTTGGAATTGTTATGTCTGTATGTGTAGATTTTCTGAATGTAGAACTTGATCTGTGTATTACATTTTATGTTTGATTTTGGACAATTAATGGCTCTATTTTGTTTTCTCTCTAGTATCAATTTTATGTTGGGATATAAATTTTTAATGATAATTAAAAACTCATCGATGAACTCTGAGCACCTATCAAAATACGATAGAATATCATCAATATGACGAAATCAAAATACAATCTTATCCAAAACGTTAATTCAAAAATTTGATCTTCTAAATTATCCATAAAGATTTTAGCTAAAATGGGCGAAACTGGACTGCCCATAAGTAAACCGTTTGCTTGTAGATAAATCTTATTATTGAATGTGAAATAAAATTGATTAACATAGAGATCAAATAATTAAATTAACTCCATTCTTGAAAAGAATTCAACATTATTATTAAATAAACATTTTTTTACTAAACGCATACATTCTTGAGGGGTATTTTCGAAAACATACTAGTAACATCAAAACTTACAAGCACGTTATTTCGTGGCAACTTTATGTTTGTAGTTTATTAATTAGTTGTACAGCAAAATTTCAGTAAAACGTGAGACTAAGTTTACAAAACTGTAATATCTGCTTTACAGATTTAGAGAAACAAGAAATTTTATACACGAACCCACAAGTACCAAACTATACCCTCAAGAATGTATGCGCTTATTAAATAATTTTTTATTTAATAACCATGTTGAATTCGTTACAAGAAGTTAATCAAATTTATTTCACATTTAATAATGGGCAGTCCAATTTCGCCCATTTTAGCTAATACCTTTTTAGATTACTTACTAGATAAAATTTTTGAATTAAATGTTTCTAATAATGTTGTATTTTGGTTTCGTTATGTTGATGTTTTAACATGGTTTGATAGTTCATCAAGTTTCTTTGATGAGTTTATAATTAATATTAACAATTTACATCCCAACATAAAATTTACACTAGTGAAAGAAAAAAATTAATTAAAAGTTTGAGTTCTCCATATTCAGAAAACCAATACATACCGTTTCAATTCCAAACGTTTTATATCACCATGAAACACACAAGGTGGCTGCATAGAGATCGTTAGTACTAGAGTAATGTCACTACCATTAATCCAAACAAATTTCAATAAACAAATATCAATTATAAAATAAACTGCACAAGCAAATGGTTAATGTAATCGATATTTTAGTTAAAAATCAAGAGTACAAATTATCAAAAACATTTACCCAGCTAACACCGAACCGATAGAAAGTAGATACATATCAATTTTATATTTTGGAAAAATTATCAGAAAATGTAGCTCACATATTACAACAGAACAAGATGTAGAAACTAGTTTTAAAACTAATATCAATTTTCTTAAATCTTTATTTAATACGAAAGATACAACTAACGATATTTTGAAATCGGGTGTTTACAAAATGAACTGCACATTCTGTAATTCTGTTTATGTTGGACAAGCACTTACGGAATTTGATATTAGATACAAAGAACACATTAGATGTTACGAATATAAACACATAATAAATCAAATTATGCGAAACATTTAATACTAAATAAAGACCTCATGATTTCACAAAGCAACATTAAATTATACATTTTTGTAGTAAAACAAATAAATTAGACGTTATGGAAGCATTTAAAATTTGTAAACAGAAAATACCTTTAACGTACGAACAGGTTGATCTTATAGATTCATCTTTAATGGATATTTTAAATATACAATTATAATTTACATCAAATGTACCGTTTTGCCTTAATGGCTTTTTTGCTGATATAGTTGCTCTTGATAGTGATACATATTTGACTGAAACGCCTAGAGAAATAAAAAATTATAACAAACAAATTTTAGAATCATATTGTATTTAAAGCATTAGTGCTATTAATGTGGATTATGTTCGTCCAATTCAACTGAGTACAGTACAGTATACTTTCTCATAATTTTCTTATTTTTGTGGTACAGTCCAATAATTTTTTTGAGATGTAGTTTTGCTACATACAAATTATATTATTTTGAAACATGTAGCGCATCTGCATACAATACGCATACTACGTAAACCAAAACACTTTGTTCTATGAAAATATAAACTTTCACAATTATTACACATAATAAAATACTTACCCTTCTTAATGGTGTATCTGTGGGTTAAAGTTATACAATCTAAACGTTTTGATAACACTTACAGTTATCTACAGAATGAAATTTGAAAAATTGAAAACCTAACCAGTAGGTAAGATTGGAGACTTTTGGAACACACCACATTTCCAAGGTCACACATTTCTAAGGTTACCACAATCTCAAGGTCACTCCCGCCCAAGGTTACGCAATAAGTAGGTCATGTCTACATAGAAATTTCCCAAGGTCGCACATTTCTAAGGATACCACACCGTAAGGTGTAAAAAATACGAAGGTCACTAACACTCAACACATTCACAAGGCTATTTGCGCACCCTACCTACTCAGATAGACATCTCACTTTTTCAAGGCTTGCTCATGTAATTTTTACACTTCTCTGATACCACACTTAGAACCAAATTAAAAAAAGATAATGATATGCTAATATATTTATTTGTTGTATGTACAAATGTAATTAGTGTATTATTCAGATATATGATTTTCTCTAGGAATAAAACATTTTGATTTAGTACAAGCGCAAAAGCTCCTTTCCACTTCTGTATCATTACATCTCCGAGGACGTGGTGCAAGTAATTGAGCGTACGTGCAGTGTGGTGCCCATGGGAGATGCTCCGCCGATGACCGCCATTGGTTAATTCAAACTCCACACATGAAGCATTTAACCGTATCGTGTGAATATGCTCCACTAGAGGACTAGCAGATGTTCATCAGCGGTACATGATGGTATACCATCACAGTATGATTGATATATTTGAGCATATAAACCGTGTGGTGTGTATCTGTCTGTCCATCTCTCTGTCTGTATGTCTACATGTCTGTTTGTCTGTCTGCATAGTAGTCGCCGCGCTCAGTCAGTTAGTGTCGGTCTGTATGGTCTGGGGTCACACTATTGGGGTCGACGTTTTCTGGAATTCTAAGTAGAAGGTGAGCTCTATCAATTATACTTACTATGCCTGCCTCGATCTCTTGCTAAGACCACTTGTCGAAAAGCTGCATTACGAACTCGGATGAGTTCGTAAAGTTCAAATCTCTTTGACAGTTTCCAGTATCATCTCCAGATGTAAAATGGCGTGATCATACCCACTTAGTATAGCGAGGCTTATAACACTATGCCAGTTAAGGTATAATATTGCAAGCCTAGTGTGGGCCCGGTCGAGCTGCTCTTCTAGAGAGCTCTTCGTAATCACGACATCATAATTCCGGACGAATGGCACTATGGTTGTCAGCTGTAATGAAACAAAGAATTATAAATGTAAATAAAATAGTATTTAGACAATACATACCGTGAACTTGAGACGGTCCCATATGATGATGCGATATGCGTAGAATAGCCAGTACCACCCGCCAAAAATTAGAAACGCAGAATTGCGTTGAGTGGTACTGTCTCCCGGCGCCATCGCACACTTAACGTTGTATAGGGGTGGAAGCATAGTGCGAACAATGGTCATAGGATATGTAGCCCAAAACCAGTCATCGTCAAGTTCTTCGTCGTCATTGTCTTGCAAGTCGTCAGCCTTTTCGTTATCTCCGTGATTCTGGACCTACAGAACGATGTCTGGAGCACTGCCATTGTCATCGTTCTTGTCCTGTATGCTTTATGGGACTGTTCCTGTGCACTTAGCTGTTATACTACTCCTGACAGTTCGTGAGCGCTACGTTCCAGTTGTTGCATGTTGTTAGTGACGTTACAAAAGTCAGTATGTGTTTCGCGAAGTAGTCGCTGTTGTCGTAATGCATCATTGTCATGGTCGTCAGAATCGTAGCTGTAGGCAGGGTCCATGTCAATGTCGGAGTCGTAGTCACCAGTGTTGAGGTAATCGTTTCCAGCACTGGAAGAACATACTCCTAATACTGGATGATATGCTGACGAAGTTATTACTATCATCGTTATCTTCGTCTATGTCAATAGGTGGTGGTGTGTCCTCGTCACTGATAGTAATGAGTTCGGCATTGGTCATGTCAAGTAGTACTGTATCCGCGTAAGGATTGTAATCTTGTAGAGAATCCAGAACTACGGTCGTTAGTTTATAATATAGAGTAACAGAAGCCTGTAAAAATAAATAAAACGTAAAAATGTACCAACCATGAAAAAAAATTAAAACATAAAATTTGGAAATTTTTACCTGGGAAGATGATGGGGAACTTGCTTTTGAAGTCATTGTATGTTCGATGTGTCAACTATAGAATCAGTTGTACGAATAATTTGTACTGTTTTCGTTTCGCTAAATATAGGTGTTTCCGCCACTAAAAACGACGTTTTCATATATCTTTAAAGGATATTTTTCAAGGTCTGTTGGGGCCCTCCATCCCCTTCGTGTATATATATATATATATATATATATATATATATATAAATTATGTTTTATTGCAAATGATATTTATTAAAATAACAACAATTAAAACATAGAATTATGTTTTATTGTAAATGATATTTATTAAAATAATTACAATTAAAACTGAGACTTTACTAACTAGAAGCTAATATGAACTCTGGCTTCCGTTGTCAATGCAACGCCTTTTATAACGTTCCTAATCTACTTAAGATAACTAATAATCTAAGAAATAATAAAGTTAGTGTTAATTTATTAACACGTACGAAAGTTCCCATGCGATAACAGTAATTTACTTAAGAAAACTAATGAGCTTAAGAATTGATAAAATATATTAATTTATGAATGCGTACGAAAGTTCACATGCGATAGCAGTGATTTATTTGAGAAAACTAATGAATCCAAGAATTGATAAAATACGTTAATTTATGAACGTTATTAAAAGCTTCTCAGGCGATAATAGTGAACAAAGACAATTAATCATTAATACCAAAAATAATATGTTACACTAACTGTTTATAAAAGGATACATTATTATCTTAAGAATACGAATGATATAACTCCTCCCCCCTTAAGACAGAATGTCCTCATTCTGCGAAGTTACCTGTTTTAAAGGAATTACTTCTTTATCTTGTCTTTGTGTTAATTCTATCACGTATCCTATTTCTAAATACATAGATTAAAATACAAAACACAATCAATAACATAATTACAATAGTAGTTACAGATAAATGCATAACATGTACTAAAGGATTAATTTTTAAAGCAGTTTTAACACTTCAGCCTCTTCTTTTAAGGTTTTCAAGCTTTCCAAATGTTTTGGTTCTAATTTTACAGTCAAATCAGCCTTATAATTATTGATTTCTAAAGGATTCTTATAAGTAAAGTTAACAAATGTATTTTCAAAGTTTGATCATCTATTGTTAATTTGCAATTGTCTCCTGCTGATATAAAACATTATAAATTACTTTAAAGTTATTAATTTCGTTGTGACACTCTTCAATTATTTCTAAGTCTTGTTTGACGGATACTAAAATTCTTCCATTACCTAATTGAACGTATAACTTATAATTGTTATTCACTACGGCGTATACACAATCTTTGTTATGGGTTATGGAACACTTGTTTGTTTCAGTTCTTTCAAATCACACGATTTGCTCTTCTATAACTTTGCACTTTTCGTTAGTCCATAGCTCTTTTCTTACGCCTTGAAGGTGATATTGAAACGGCGGTATTAGCACCTTGTTTTGATGATCAGGTATCGGATAAATTCTTTTATATTGGAATATTAAAGGATTGAGGATGGGTATATACAATATACAAGTAATTGAATCTTTTGTTGACAAAATCCTAAATTTCGAAAATTCTAGTATTTTAAAAATATGGATTTTATCTAATTCAGGTAACTCTGTCTTTTATAAATCAATTTTAAATGATCCATAATTTCAATTATTTCTATGTCAGACATAATTTCGAGATTTGTCATTTCGGAAAAAGCTAAAGAAATTGTTCTTTCAATAGTTTGAAGGGTATTCAATAATTTGAAACTTAAATAATTATTGTATTGAATAATAAGCTGTGTGTCAAGGATATTGTTCACCTTTTTAATTCATTAACAAATAAATCAGTGTTGTTCTGAATTGTTTCCAAATCTTTAGAGTACCTTTCAGTGATGTGATTAGCAAATGAAGTATACTTATCTATCTGTTGAATAATTTTATCTTGATTTTTATAAAGTGAATTCAAATTTTATTAATTTCAATTAGATCGTTGTTATAAGGGTTGCCAGTAATGTATTTTATCGCTGTACCTACAATATTAGCAAGACCACGTTTTCTTTTATGCTTAAGTTTGGATAATTGTTTTCTATTAACTTACAATTTTCTTTTAGCGCGTAGACTAATTTCTGGATCATGACGTTTGGATTTGCGTCTAAAATTACTGCATTACTCAATATTTGATAATAACTTAATTCTAAATCTGTTATATTAATATAAAAGTAAAACTTATGATAATGATCTACTAGTTTAGCCGAACCTATATCTTCGGTAATGTACCCATTCGTATCAAACTTTTCGATTTGAAGGCCCTGATTCTGGATTGCCAGGCACATCCTGCAAACAAAATTTCTTTTTAATACGTTTCAGCTTTCTTGCGTGTATATTAGCTGGTCTATTTGAAGTTTCTCTGAGCCCTGGATTTTATTTTTATTAACGGACGTTATATTTACTTTGTCAAAGCACGGATCTGTCTTTCTAATTCTTTGCCGTGTAAAATAGGCTACCAGTTCATTCATTTCAACAGATGGTTCTTTATCTCTATTTTTCTTCTCTAATGTCTTAGCGCCTTTCTCTAATTGTTTGTGATATAAGTGTTCGTATAAGGGTAGCAATTCTGTTTTCGTTTTTCGTTATAATTTTCGTACACAGTTTTGTGTAAATCGATTTCATGTGCATTTAAGTTCTCGTAGGGCCCGTACAATAGGGTGAAAGGTGTATAACCCGTCGCAGAATGTATAGATTGATTATACGTTAATACGGTGTTACACGTCCAAACCGCACCAGGCGTCGTGTAGGCTTACTAATGTAAGCGGGTTGCCAAGCCAGCTAACAGGGAGATGGGCGTGGTCGAAATAATAAGTAAAATGAATGATTAATAAGCTCAAACACCTTACACTCATACTCAAATAGCTCAATTCGGGAAAATATGTCTCTAGGCGCCACCACAATCGAAACTTTGTTAATATACTTGTCTTAAGCTGGATGTTAATTAACCCTACTTGATTGTGGAAAGTAGGATTGTGCTTGCTCGGTAAACTCATATACGAAGGTTCTAACACAAACACTCGTCCAAAACAATTCAACTCAAATAAATTTAGTACTACCCAGGTTATTAAAAACTTTTGAATACACCTCGTATACTAAAACTTCCAAAATAAAATTCATCATTCAAATTCATTCAATGAACGCTATCTTTTAAATTTACTTTACTTCTGAATCGTAGTTGACATTCGTAAACATTTAAGGTTTCAAAACTTTCAAAACAGCTGATCTGTTAATAGTGCATTGCTCTAATAAAACTGACATAAAATTTTGTAATCAACCTGGCTAATAAGACTTATCAGGTTGTTCCTTAAATCTGAAAACTAAAATGAAAAGATGCAAAGCTTACTTTTAAAATTATCAAAACAAGATCACCAATTAGGTAAATGTTACATCTGTGTTTCATACCTGTTTAAATAAACAACAAAATAAAAATTTAACTATAGATATATATTGACCTGCATAAAATAATCAAAACCACAAATATTTACATAAATTACATCAGCGTGGTTGAAAGTTAAACCACCAAGTACCACTTTGCAATCTTACTACTAAAACAAACCATACAATACGACTCAAGAACGATTATCTTTCCTTTCAAAACTATTTAATAATTTAAACAACCATACGTAAACAAACTAACGAAAAGATAATCGGGCTAAAGGCGTTCATAAAATTCCTTAATCTAATTTCTTACTTAACAAATTTGTCCATAAATCCTTGGCTTTTCTTTCTTCTTTCTTCCGTAAATTAATTATATGTAGTCCATTGGTAATTCCTTAAAATTGCCTGAAGCACATAACAATCCTTCACAATTTCACAAACACTTATTCCTTACTGTGCACCCACAAATAGTCTAATAACACGTAATAAACTGTATACGTTTGGTTGCCTTCTAAAATTTCTATGCAACTTTTACACCAATTTAGTTCCTTATATAAATAAACTTTCAATGTCATATAACGTTACTTAAACTTTGGCTTAATATACAATGAACCCTTCGTTCACTTAACAGGTGGTCTCATAAATACTTTTAGCCGAATCTCGTTACAAATTCACGCGCTCCTTCACACTCTAACATAACAACTGTTATCTTTATTCAAATCTGCTTACGCACTATTATTTTCTTGAAGATAAACAAACTAATTTTTACCTTCAACTTCAATTTTAATTATGGTATTGTTTATGAATGTCTTTTCAATTTATCCCCGGTTCGGGTAACGCAATTAATTAAACAATTACTGCCTCATTAAAATTCACAAAACATACTCCAACATCATCCCATTCTAAACCACACTAACTCGCACGCCTTCCGCCAACAGCCAAAAACGGACAAGCTTAACTGCCTACCTCTAACTTCAACTAACTCCCTCGTCAATCTCTGACTTCCTATTTATAACTTCAGTCATCCATCTTTAAACATGTCTTCCTTCCGCGTTATATTCTCCAATAATATTCACTCAAAATGTCATCGTTCTGACAGCTGCTTCCCTCTATACAAGCACGCGTGTAATTACAATACATCGCCATATTTGTTTTCACTTACAAATTTACAATTACTTGACGAAGAAATCATTTTCGTCATTACATTCATTCAGTGGCCCTCTGGATCATTACGCAACTTTTAACACTTATCTCCAACTTGCGCTCGATCTCGTTCCGCAACATTTGCAAAAATCAGTACAGTCTAATGTCTCAAATTCCATATCACACATTTATTCTCAAAACAATTGCACAACATTACAAAACTTTCTGAAATTAATACTTAAACATACCCAATCTTTCTCTACATATTTTCTAAAACATTCTACACTTATTCTTCACATTTTCTAATCAAGATTACTCATTTTATCTTCAAACAATCTTTTCTTTATCATCAGCAAAACAGAAGCAATCCAGTGGAAAGCATTATCGTCCCATAGACAAATTTCTCTTCACATTTACATTCAGCAAAATCTAATTATTCCAACACTAAAGTCTTTATAGCATTCAAATACACGTATCTATATACAGAATTATATTTCTCCTACATTTCCAGTGGCGTATCATACACCCACATACATTATACATATACACAAAAATTTTTTTTTCCGTTCAAACTCAATACACTCATGCTCAAAACACGTAATACACGTCATTATAACATCCTACATACAGGGTGCGTCATCGCAACCTGACAACGGTCGATATCATTAAATTTTGGGGACTTTCATTTTGTTTTCAATCTTAATAATTCTTAGTTTTTCTAAAATGGTAGAGTGTACTCTTTCTATAGGAGAGTTACTGTTACTGTTATAGTTTGTGGTAAAATGCAATTCGATTTTGAATAAAGCGCAATATTCTTGGAAAACCTTGTTCTTAAACTCTTTTCCTTCGTCGCAAACGATTTTCTTTGGGTATCCGTGGTGCGAAAAGTAGTGTCTCAATTTATTTAATACGGCCAATCCTGATGCGTCTGTTATATAGTAGGCTTGTGTATACCTTGAAAAGAGGTCTATTATTGTTAAGAATTTGCTTCCTTCGAAACTAAATGTATCAATGTGTAATACGTCGAAAGGTTTCCTTGCGAGTAAAGGTCCAGAAAATTGAATTTTATAAGGGTTTCTATCGTACTTACTAATGTTACAAGTTTCACATTCGTTAATTATTTTATTTATCGTGGTTTTTGGTTAGGCCAATAGTATTTAGTTTTTAAGTGGTTGAATGTTTCTAGTATGCCATTGTGATTATTAGAATGATACCCATCTATTACTTCTAATTGTTCATTCGATTGTTCTATATCTTTTGTTAGAAGGTTAGTTTTAACAAATTTTACTTTGTTATTAAATAAATTATTTGTTATTTTCAAAAATTTTGATTCCAATTCCTTATCTTTAAAATATATTCCGTATAAATTCTTTGGATCTATAATTTCTTTTAACATTCGCGAAATGTTTTCCAATTCATTACCTTGTCTAACTGTGACAACATAATTATGCTTTAAGAACGGTCTAAAGTATTCTGTTTTGTATTGGTCTTCTAGTTTCAAAATTATACGATACATGAAATGGTTTACCGGATTTTCAGAGATTGGCATTGAGAATACTGGATTCTCGGCGGATGTGTGTTGAGTATTATTTGATTGGTCCTCTTGTTCTCCACTTAATAATTCTTCTAAATCATCAGGTGAAAAGTCTTTGTCGACGTTTGGAATTATCGACATAAGGTCTAGTTCTGTATCGTTTGAGGTTTCTTTAGTATGAATTTCTATTCGCGACAACGCATCGGCTACTAAGTTTTCTTTGCCTTTTTATATTGTATTTTGTAGTCAAACTCGTCTAGTCTCATTTAACTAATCTGGAATTTGGATCCTTAAGGAGAATAACCAAACTAGCGGCTTATGATCAGTTTCTATTAAAAATTGTTTTCCGTAAATGTACGGCCTAAAATGTTTTGTGGTTTCTACTATACTGAGCAATTCACGTTCAATAGTTGAATAATTGCGTTCAGCACTATTTAGGGTTCTTGAGTAAAATGCAATTGGTTTATTATTTTGCGATAAAACTCCTCCTATGGCTACGTTGGATGCATCAGTTGTTACATGGAAGGTTTTTCAAAGTCTGGATACGTTAGTACTGGTGCATTGGTTAGTAATTCCTTACACTGATAAAATGTTTGCAAATAATTTTGATCTGTCACATCAATCTTTGAATTCTTTTTAAGGCATTTGGTAAATGGTTGTACAAGTTTAGCAAAGTTTTGTATGAACCTTCTATAATATCCCAACAGACCGAGGAAAGCTCTTATTTCCTTGACTGTTTTTGGTAGAGGTATTCTTCTAAGGCTTTAATTTTGCAGGGTTAGGTTTTATACCTTGTGGTGTAATTACGTGTCCTAAGAAGGCTACTTCTTTACACAAAATTCCGATTGGTCTAATTGAATTTTTAAATTAAATTCTCTTAATTTTTCAAATATTTGTCTAATGTGTACTGAATGTTCGTGAAGCGATTTAGAGAATATTACAATGTTGTCCATGTATACAAAACAGAACTTATATAGGTATGGGCGTAGAATGTTATCCATTACTCTCTGAAAAGTATTCGGGGCGTTTTTAAGTCCGAAAGGCATTCGAACGTATTCAAAATGACCGTTGTTTACTGAGAAAGCAGTTTTTCGATAGAATCGCGGTCCGCTTCTATCTGATGGAATCCTTGGGCGAGATCTAATGTAGAAAAATACATGCATTTTCCTAAATTGTCCAATATTTCGTCAATTCGCGGGAGTGGGTATTTGTCTTCGACCGTTTTCTCATTTAATTTCCTATAGTCTATTACAAGTCGCCATTTTTTCCGCTTGCATCTGGTTTCTTTGGTACAATCCAGACCGGTGAACTATAGGGTGAAATGCTTGGTCTAATAATTTTATTATCAAGTAACTTTTGGATTTGATTTTGGATCTCATTTTCAAGTGATGCGGGTATCGAAATGATTTGGAATAAACTGGTTCGTTGTCATTAGTTCTGGCTTTATGTTTTACAGCGTTAGTAAAAGTAAGGTCACAATTTTCATTGTAAAAAATTTCTTTATATCTCTTGCACAAAGATATAATTTCTGTTTTTTCTTCTAGATTAAGATGACTAGTTCTAATGACATTGGGAATATCAATATTAAAATTTTGAATTTTTGGATTTATTAAATCAACGTTGGTAATAGGTTCTACCTCATATTGTTGTTGAAAATTTATTTCTACTTCACGTTCTTCTTCAAAGGGGACAATACAGATACCATTTTTTGCAAAGGCAATTGATTCTGAAATAATGTAGTCGTCTAATTTAATTTCCGGAACTACAACTTGTCCTTGATCGACATTTACAGGAATTTTTATACTATTTTTAACAATTTGTTTTATTGGTTTAAAATTATTCGGGTTTAATTCCATAAAAAACGGTATTTTAGAACTACCTATCTCTAATGTTTGATTATTATAATTAATCGTAGCTTTAAGTTTTTGGAAATCTTCACTTCCTATTAATGCGTCAAATCTATCATGCCACTGTATTATATGAAAATTAATATTATTATCAAGTCCAAATTCTCTTAAAATAGGATATGATATATTCTGATTATCGGTTATCGTATTATTTAAGCTCTTAACTGTAAATGGTTTAACAAAAAATAATTTTTAAAATATTCGTAAGCGGGACCTGGATTTATTATAGAATTGAAGCTCCGCTATCTATTAAAATCTTTAATTTTAAGCTAGGGATCGTTATAAATGGTAGTTTCGGTTTGATTGTTAACGAATTTAAATCTAAATTTGTGGTTCCGAGGCAGGTATTCGAAAATTTTCAGCAGATTCAAAAGTTTCAGAATCTCGATAATCTTCTTGCTTATCTTCATCGTCTTGCACTATTTCTACTGAATGTTCGTCGCTTTGAACGTTGTAAAGTTCTTCGGAATGGAAATTGCGAGGGCCCGTGCTTCGAAAATAATTCGAAGAGTTACGTGCATTAATGGGCTGTTGATTTGGTCTGCAAGTATTTCGTGTAGATACCGACATCGGGGTTGGTTTCGACTCAGGTTCCTTTTTCCGAATACTTGCGAATTCGTAGGGTAATTGGTGAATACTGGTCTCGTCTGGAAATTGATCGGACCACGCGGAATTGATTTTGGGTTGGATTACGATTTACGATTTATAAATGGTTGTGACGGTCTATAAAAATAATTCGCGCTTGGCCGTTGAAACGGTTTCGGTGGTTGAGTTGTATTTGAGAAATTATCTTTATTGGATTGTCTATTCGTTGATGGTTTTGCCGAATAAAATTTAGAAAATTGACCTGTTGTTTATAATTATCGTAATTTCTTAATTGAAGTAAACAATCTTCTAGTGAATTAACATTTTATAAGAGATAAAGGACCTATGTGGCTCTAATAAACCTGCCCTATAGGTAAATAAAGCCTTTTGTGTATAAGTATTAATTTTGTGATTCTTAAGACTAACATCTGTTTCGTTTATAGATACGTGCTCTAATAGTTGTTGCAATTTACTTTTAATTTTTCGTAATATTCATCATAACTTTCATTTAATTGAATACACGTTATTAAATCATTTTCTAATAATATTTCATTTCTAGGATCGCCAAAGCGGTTTATTAATGTTTTCTTTACTTTATACCAAGTTAAGCAATTTGAAATTACTAAAGTATCTCTAGCAGTACCAATTAATTTGGAACAACAAATTTCAAACAATAATTTATTTAATGTACAGTTTTCTTGACCCTGTGAATTATTTCTATAATTAGTTATAAATTTTTCACACTGTTGTATGAAATACGATAAATTTCTACTACCTCCCTCATATTGAGGAATCATTTCCTTAGCAATATTTATTTCGGTATAGTTTGCCATTGTTATTTTATTATTAATTAATTGATTATCAGAATCAGAGTTACTTGAATTATCAGATATTCTTATAGGTGATCTATCACGGAATTCAGTCATACAAGATTCCAACACGTATATTGTAAAAGAAAAGGATATTATTACTTACAAAACTAAGGTTGCTAATAGCATCTCAGGTGTGCCTTGAAGTTGAGAAGTACCACAGCGGTTGAGGATTCTCGATGGATCAAGTTGCTATAGGTGCAGACTCTGGTTTTGTTTCCTAGGCGTTGTCTACAGTTGAGGTCCGTTGAAGGGCAAAGTACCTCAGTAGGCCAGATGGATATTCTTACCAAAATTTGTCTTGCACGATGATGATGGTATACCCAATAATGATTTAAAAATCGCCGACACTAATTTGTTTTATTATTTAGAGCCGTTTGGGTATCCTGTTCGCCAATTATGTTTATTGCAAATGATATTTATTAAAATAACAACAATTAAAACATAGAATTATGTTTTATTGTAAATGATATTTATTAAAATAATTACAATTAAAACTGAGACTTCACTAACTAGAAGCTAATATGAACTCTGGCTTCCGTTGTCAATGCAACGCCTTTTATAACGTTCCTAATCTACTTAAGATAACTAATAATCTAAGAAATAATAAAGTTAGTGTTAATTTATTAACACGTACGAAAGTTCCCATGCGATAACAGTAATTTACTTAAGAAAACTAATGAGCTTAAGAATTGATAAAATGTATTAATTTATGAATGCGTACGAAAGTTCACATGCGATAGCAGTGATTTATTTGAGAAAACTAATGAATTCAAGAATTGATAAAATACGTTAATTTATGAACGTTATTAAAAGCTTCTCAGGCGATAATAGTGAACAAAGACAATTAATCATTAATACCAAAAATAATATGTTACACTAACTGTTTATAAAAGGATACATTATTATCTTAAGAATACGAATGATATAACTATATATACTCTTTGTTTTGTGAATAATTTTCAATGAAAGCTGTAGGGACCTGTAAAATGTGCAAACGTTATTTTTGTTGGCTTTCGTCTTTTTATATTAATAATAGTAATCACTTTTAGATGCTGCAAACCCAAGTGTAGCCGTCACCATAGTGGAGAATACTGCCCCAACCGTAAACAGAGGTAAGAAAGCGCTTTCATATATTACTGCCACATTTTTTTTTGCTTTTAGGTAGGTCACGAGCATGCATGGATTATGATCGTCTCGTAGCAGTGGGTGGACGAGTTAACATCATAAGCCACATTGTGATACTACCGCGGGATGACACTCCCATCCTGACCAGGTTGCTGCGAGAACAGCCTCATACGAATCACGCACAGGATGTGGAGCTGCTCCAGGAAGGAGGTGCTGCCGATGACCGGGTGGAGAGCGAGTAGTATTTCGACCAGGATTACTGTGAAGTACCGTTGCGGTTTTTGGGTACACCACCTCCAGCAGACGATTTGGATGTGGTGTTATCACGCACGTACGAGCAGGCAGACGTGGACGAAATACTGCTCACCCTACAACCTGTCCGTGAGCCGTATAAGAGGATGCAGTCACCCGTGAGTGAAGATCAGGTAGTATTGCATCGTGTCTGAAGTCGTGACTGCATTGCAGTGTTTGGGGATGAATGGTCTCCACTTACGTAAGAGCGCTCATCGTCAAGCTCTGTGGCACAGCCGGTGCTGGGAAAGAGGAATCTTCGATTACTCGACACCTGCATGCGTTGTAGATGAGCAATCGTCCACATTTGAAACATATGCAGAGGGCAGAATAGTAGGGAATCCATTTGAAGATCTGCTGAGCCCTGCTTCAACCGTAGAATTTATGGAGGAGTGGTCGTACAGTAGTTCTACGGTAGGAGGAGGTCATGGGACCCATTTCTGATAGTATCCTGAGCTCTACTTGTATTGCAAAGTTCGCTGAAGGGTGGAGTCCTATGAACTCTTCGATATAAGTGGAGCGAATGGATGATTCATCAGAGAGTATCCTTAGTCCTGTGTGTGCTGTAAATTTTATAGATAATGAATGGTCGCTAAATGGCGTATCAGTATCTAGGAGTCCTGCAACACCCATAAAATATTTACCTGCGCAATCACCGGTGAGGGATATAGTGGAAAATGCAGTATCTTCTCCCCAGAGTGTATTGAGCCCTACAAGTTCTACCGAGTTTCTGGAAAACAGGTGGGGTAATACCCTGCTTCCATCCCAAAGTACATGGCAGTGAGATAATGCTGGGTAGAATATGTGTGCTCAGCAACACTCTATCCAGACTATCATTATTATTGTTTCCTTACCCGTACACTATACCCCTCAACCTGATATATCCATCATAATATTATCCTATTCCTGGCGATATATTACGTTGCATCCTTGTTCGCATAGCTGGATATAACTTCTTTTCTTAACAGTTGTAATACATGATAGTAATGCTGCAAACTAATAAAGAGCAATAAACTGTAAAAAGGAATTATAACAAAACACGTAACTCTACCTTTTCACTTATACATTATTTATACATTTTCTCTGTTATAGATCGCAATAAAACGTTTCAATGTGAATGTCTGAGCAAATTTTCAAGAAAAGACTCTCTACTGCGACATCAAAAACTGCGTGTTGGATAAGTATTCCAACTACCCCACCTTCAGAGATGCCACACGCTGTACCACAAAATCGTACCGCACTTAGGAATGTGGTGCAACCAAGTACTTCCGATGCGAATAGAACGGAACATAGCCATATTGTTGAACGTCTTGCACAACCTGGACCATCAGAGTGAAACAGCTTACATAATAATGTGCAACAAAGACATGCTGACGATTCCTTTGCAGAAGAAGGACCATGGGGTTTGAACAACTAACGGAAGCGTCAGACGAAAGCAGCGAACCAGTACATAATAAAAGTAGCAAAAGTGTTGAAATTGTGCACTGCACTGATTGTTCGATTGACGTTCCTCGATATGCTTATCAAGGACACCTTAGAAGTAATAGGCACAAATGAAGTGTGTGTCTACTCATTGATACTGGGATTGAAGTGATTCGAAATGCTTTTAAACAGTGTATTGTTTCGTATAGACTATCACCATGCAATTCTCATACGGATGCACAGACGTTCATGGGTGACGTTAAAGTGAATGTTTTGAAACTAATACAAATTCAGTTGCAGACACACTTCTCGTTGAAATGTAATGTTGTGTTGTTTAGGTCTGAACAGTAGAGAAAGTACCGAATTAAAGTCCTTTCAAACGAAATATGATATATTGAGTGTCGGAATGATGTTGGAAGAGTATTTTCAAAGAGTAGTTGAAATCTTGGATGCTAAGCAATTAGAATATCAGCATACAGATTCTGGTAAGTGCGACTTATGAATAGTAGGGTAGTACATTATTAATATATGTTGTTTCGTAGGGTAGTCTCTGGTGAATTTCGTACATTTAGAGGTAAACATGTTGAAATTTTCTCCCACTAGGGGTTCATCCTATATGAATGTCCCGCTTCAAATTTCGCATAAACATGCCATAATGAATGTGGAGAATAGTGATAATTGCTGCTTTGCTTGGGCTATTGTATCAGCATTAGTGACACCGACGGGGTTACTACAACGGGCGACTTCTTACCCTGATTTCAATACGTTATTCAACTGGAACGGTGTAGAATTTCCTGTTAAGCTAACTAACATCTCAACGTTTGGGTCCAACAATAATATCTCCATCAATTTTTACTGGAGGATACGTATTGTGATGGTCATCGTAGTCCTCAGGTAGTGGGTCCTCTCTACTATACAAGAGCTAAACAACCTATTCATGTTGATTTGTTGCTATTAGCCAGCAACCAAACGAATAATCAGCATTACGTATGGATAAAAATTTTTTTGTTTACTTAGCAACCAAATAAGTCGACGCAAAATATTTTTAAGATTCATGTATTCATTATTTTAGAACGCAGGAGCAATTAACTCGACACGTGTCTCATGAATGTAAATTTGTAATACACTAAATTACCTGGTGTGATGCAAAGAAAAGACAGAACCGGGAGTTCTATGTGGAAAATATACTTGCGTTTCGAAACTATCAAAAACCGATGTTTCTACCGTTCGTAATATATGCAGACTTTGAAGCGCTATTAGTACCGAGAAATATGGCTGAACCCGATCCCGCACAACCGTTCACGATAAAAACTTGTAAACATGAATCATACTCATTCAGTTATTATATTAAGTTGCGGTGTAAACGATGCTTGGTCCAAATTAGAACTTTATAGGGGGGTTAATGCCGCGGAGGTATTTATTACACGGCTGTGATGTGAAACGGATATATAATGAGCATTTAAAAACTGTTGTTCCAATGTTACCAGTAACTGATGAACAATTGGTGATACATGAGCAAAGTCGTAATTGTTATATATGCGACAAGCTTTTTACGGATGTTCTTATAAATTCCAAAGTACGAGGCCACTACCATGTCACTGGTAAATATCGTGGTACGGCACATTCAAATTGCAATTTAAACTATCAATTACCTACATTTATCTCAGTTTTTTCCATAATCTCAGTGGTTATGATGTCCACCTGTTCATGAAACAGTAAAACTGAAGAAATTACCGTACTCCCTGTTAATAGTGAGAAATATATAACGTTCAGTAAGCATATTTATGTAGACGAATTCTTTAATGGTCGCGGCTATAGGGAAAAGAAGTACATAAATTTGCGATTCGTCGATAGCTGTAGGTCCATGGCGGCATCCTTAGATACTCTATCTCATAATTTATCAGATGATCAATGTAGAGAGGTAAGGAAATATTTTGTTGATGGTAATGACTTTAACCTAGTTAGAAAGAAAGGTAATTTCCCTACGCGTACGTGGACAATTTTAATAAATTAGACGATATCACAGTACCTTCCTACGACAAATTCTACGATAAAATGCGCGATGAAAATATATCTGAAGAATACTGTCGCGTCCTACTGGTGTGGGACCACTTTAAGTGTAATATATTCGGAATTATGCTGACATACATTTAAAATCAGACGTGTTGCTGTTGGCTGACGTCTTCGAAAACTTTAGGTGGCTATGTATGGATATATATGGATTAGAACCAGAGCAGTATGTTACAATACCTGGATTGGCGTGGGATGCCATGTTGAAATGTACTAAAGTAGAGTTAGAATTGTTGACTGATATGGATATGTACCACTTTTTAAGAAAGGTATTCGTGGTGGAGTGAGTACTTGTGCTAAGCGAAGAAGTATTGCTAACAACGAGTTTGTCCCAAATTATGATCCTAATCGTCCAAAAGTATTTTTACAGTATTAAATGCCACGAATTTGTACGGATGGAGTATGCGGTAACACCTACCCTATAATGGGTTTATATAGTTAACTGAAGAGGAAATTCAAAACAACGATGTACTGAAGATTAATGATAATGTTGATATTGGACATGTGCTACACTATCCGCACTACCTGCATGATGAACACAATGATTATCCTTTTGTCCCGAAATGATCTGCGCACCACATTCCAAGGAGGAAAAATTAATTCCTAATTTATGTCATAAGATCAACTATATTATACATCACCGATATTTAAAACAATGTATACAGGATGCGTTAATTGTTACTCATATTCATAGAGTTTTACGGTTTCTTCAAACTACTTGGCTACTACCATACATAGACCTTAATACAACTCTTCGAAATCAAGCCAAGAACAAATTCGGAATGGATTTCTTTAAATGCTTGAACGATGGTGTATTTGGTAAAACAAAGGAGAATGTCGACAAAAGAAGAGTAATAAAGTTATTAACACGTTGGGGAAATAACGGACGTCGCTTGGGTTTAGCACGGTACGTCACAAAACCGCAATTTAAGAATTTTATTCAAGTTACTGATAAATTATTTGCAGTGGAATTGTCCAAACAGGTCGTTACTTGACAAACCCCTATATGTCAAGATAAGAACTGATGATGTGTATGCCCATATGCGGAATAATGTTGATGAATATGACACATCCAAATATCAAAACGGTCTGAATGGTATTACAACGAATACATCCATCGTCGGAAGGATGAAGGATGAGTATGCAGGAAAAGCTATTCACTATTTTTATGGAACAGGATCAAAATCTTATTGTCTAAAGCTTGCTGATGATCAAGTGGTTAAAAAGCGAACGGTGTTAAGAAAATCGTTATTCAAACAGTGCTGACGGAGGTAGACTACGAATCTATTGCGGAGGCGTCTGATAAAACAGTAATGTGTAAAATGTTCGTAGATCAACTTTTCATGATATATACACTGAGATGTTAAACACAATCGCCTTTCGGTCCCAGGATGACAAACGGTATCGATTGTGTAGCACGTGTACAACATTGGCGTGGGGGCATTGGCGAATTCCGGAATTGGAGAACGTCCATCCTTTGAGTGGTCTACTAGAGGTTGCTAGGCAAATTAATTTGTATAATCCAGTTAGTAGCTAATAGTTTGGGTACTGATGCTTGTTAGTTTTGGGAGGGTATATATTATCTCCATAATGGAGCTGTGTACATGTATAACGATACATGTTAATATGTATAATATCGATATACCATTCCAGGTCGGCTACTTAATGTAGTAACTTTTAGTGGAATACATACCATAATTCATTATCGAGGAATATATATATATATATATATATATATATATATATATATATATATATATACAGAATGTACTCATATTGCGTGACATAGAAAAGAAATAAACGAAAAATATTTACAATTTTTATTTAAAAAAAGTGTGCAAGCTTTAATGCATTGCATAAGTATCGTACAGATGGTATACATTAGACAGAGCACAGTGGCATAATCATTTACAATAATAATAACAAACTGGTTACAAAGCAGGAAGAGTAAGATGTTCCTCAAGTTCTATAACGGGTTGTGTAAACAATTTTCTGATGTAATCTGCTTTCTCTCTACCTTTGACGTAGATAGTATCTGTAGGTTGAATCAAGCGACTGAGAATTCTGCGAAATTGGTGCGGTGGTGTATGCTCCTCTTCTCATTTTATACAGTGTTGATTATGAATTCACGAAGTAGCTTGACGGCGACTCTCCACATCTAACGTATGCCATGGATACGGTGATTTAAACCTGTAGTGGGCCACTTGTTTTCCATTAAAATTGCGAGTTCTTTCGGTATAAAAACTTTTGAAAGTTTAAAGCCTTGTACGTCGACTATGACGGGCATCGTATTACAGCTGTCTTACTGCTTTGGTTAACGCGTTATACGTAACTAAGCGATCGTGGAGTATAACACAGTATGTTGCCGTATTCGCGGGTATCTTGATTGCTGTTTCGAATTCTACACGAAGTACTACTGCTTTAGAGTGTAATGTCTCTTTTGATTGAAACAGTCTACCTCTATCAATGGCAATGTAGCAAAGCAATTATTATCGTAATTCACGTTTGAATTGTCATACGGATAACGATCCGTGTTAAGGAATGCCCTAATATTCTTTAGTGCACATTTATCGAATCTGCTCATATTATTTTCTCGCCCCGTTTGAAATGCGATAATAATGGATCTAGGTGTTTCCACACTAGTCGATGTCTTAATTGCCCATGTATGTTTATATGTTGTGGGAACTGCTGGATATATGTGTATTTTTATCAATGTACTTCGTTAACGCTAATTCCTCCGCTAATGCTGGAATGATGTGCGGAACTTTCCAATATATTTTATCTATGTTAAATTTTAGTGCTTCATCTGCAACCGTTGAAATTATCGCATCGGTCTCAATCTTACTGCGAATTAAAACCAATTCTTGTCCGATGTTCAAAATCACTTCATTTAGTCTTCCGCAAACCAAGTAGCATTCGCAAAAGGACACAAAAATTAAAAGTTCCTAATGCATTTGTTAGTATGCTATTTCAGGTAGGAAAACAACCTGCGTTTTCATGACGAGTGAGGTCGTTGGGTGTTAATCCAACCTTCGTCACGGAATTTACCAGTATTCCATTCAATTCGTATCTAATTCCACTGAATAAAATGCAATGCCATTATTAACAAACCGCGCCGTATTAGAGACGGCACCATCCTTCCTCAGAAATCTTCCCTCTACGTAGACATAACTTTCTGATGGTAAAGTGCACATGTCTTCCTGAATAGGTATTCTGATTTCAACATTGTTTCCAAATCTCGTAGTATATGGTTGATGGGTGCGGAGTTCGGAATTTACTATGGCATTATCAACAACAACTTTTTCGTTTACGTTCAATATACTCATTGTATTACTATGAAAGCAAGGCTTTTAAAATATGCTCTATTCTGCGCTGTCAATGATTTGAGGGTTGACCGCTTACTGACGCTCGCATTTCCACACATCGATCTTTTATAGTTCACCTTGTTGTTGTTATACGCAAATGTGTTATACCGCGTTACCTTCTTTTCTTCAAATGTAATCCTATCGTTATGGCTTTACCGTTGAAATTGACGGGGTCTCCGCCTTGGTCTATTATTTTAAGTGTTATGGTTGAAATGGTGGATGTATTTATAGGTAAATAGATGACATGTAGAGGAGATTCAATTATTTTGTACCCCGGTGGTATACTGGGAAATAATTTATGAATAACATGTGACGCCTCCCCATTTTAGGAACTTCCACTTGTTATATTGCATTCGATAATTAACGAATTAATCTTAATAATGTTAATAGAATTTTCAAAGGTATGTAATTCATGACCTTTGTAAACTTTTTTGTTAAATCCCAGCATAGGTCCTATAGAATTTTCTACATTAAAGTTAATATCATGTGTTGCTTTCATAATTGCTTTCGTAGTGTTACTGTTCGCCCGTAAATTAAAAAAATTATTCGTACCCTTCACTGTATCATTTATATGTTGATTCACATCCGCAATTTCGTATGGTCCTGGCGGTATTGTACTTCTAGTTCCTTCAAATATCAGTTGGTTATTCTTGGAAGTAACGTATTGTACAGTATTGAAAGCTTCAAAACTAGTCAACCACATTACATTACATATAAAATTGACTTGTTTTGGGGTATTCGGTGTCTGTAGCAATGGACACGTGTTAAATTGTAAACAAAACGGGTCGGTGATTCCGATCATTCAGGTGTGCTACAAATAAAAGGCGTTGGCGCGCTCTTTGATATCGGCGGAAACTGTTTAGATAATAAATAAAAATAAAAAAATAAGTCAAAATACCCACCCAAGTGTTAAAAAAGGCGCTAAACAAATCATTTATGCCAAGAATATGAAAAATAAGCAGAATAAAGCAGATTATCTGAAAAAAAGCAAAATAAAAGTACTGTCAAATGCTTGCATTTTTTGTGAAACGTATAAATCCAAAAGCATTTAGAAATGCTTATGTTATAGACAAATAAGCAAAATGCTATAAATCCGCGCTCTACCTATTACATTATGCTCGAGTAAATAAAGGATTTCGATACATTTTAGTGATAATAAATGCTTTCTCTAAATATGTCCGGACTTTTCCCATCAAACGCAAGAATGGTAAACTAGTCGCAGATGTAATGAATAAACTTTTGTCTGGTTTTCAAAGGACGCCTATACATATACAAACTGACATGGGAACGGAATTTTATAATGCTGAATTTAAAAAAGTTGTGAAAAAATTTAATATTAATCATTACAGTAGTTATTCCAACTTGAAGAGTAGTATAGTTGAACGTGTAAACGCACTCTTGAAGCAATAATGTGGAAAACATTCAGTATGCAAGGTTCCTATAAATGGTTATCAATATTACCTCAAATTGTTGTGGATTATAATTCAAGAAAGCATAGAACCACCGGATACAAACCTATAGAAATAACGAAAAATAATGCTGCCTCCATTTTGAAACATTTAAAATGTCATAAAGTTCTTGACCGTAAGACACCTAAATTTAAAGTTGGTGGATTATGTACGTATTAGCAAATACAGAAGCATATTCTCTAAGGGTTACACACCTAATTCGAATATCAGCAGTCCAGTCCAATTACCTACACATTACGTGATAGTCAAGATGAAGAGATACAGGGACATTTCTATGAGCCAGAACTTCAGTGTTAAACATCCTGATATTCACCTAGTTGAACGTGTAGTACGATGTCGAGAAAATATGTCTCTCGTTAAGTGGTTAGGGTATCAATACTTCTCATAATTCATTATATTATATAATACGCTCTGTACGATTCCTTTTATATATTGTAATATTATGATGTAATAAATAACTCTTTTTTTATTTATTATTAATACATACAATACTATACACTACTAAAGGGTTTTATAAATACGTAATCACGATGTTGCTTTTCCAGGACAGCTGAAAATATTTGACTACACTCTTCTATTCTTTTCCTAAAGCGTGCAGAGTCTCTTGCTAACTGTTTCCATTCTCCTTTTCGCTCCCATTCTGCGACATGGTGAACTACGTTTTTGAGCTCATTAATGCAGACCTTTCTTCACTTGTATTGTCATCTGTTGAAATATAATTCGGTAAATTTCATGTACAAATTGTTCCAGAGATATTTCTCTAAGATCTTCTATTAACCGCTTAATACAATAAATGCACTCTACACCATCGTTATGCGATAGAAAATATCTCTCACACAGACGTATTTCACTACCATACTTATAAACTAGATTATCTAAATAGTCATTACTAAACGTACCCCGACTATACGCTTATTCATGTTTAGCATCAAATTCTAGTGATTGAAATTGACATATTAGTCTTTGCACTGCACTAACACAATCCACAGCCTTAGGCCACGACTCTGCACTATAACACATCCACACATTGACTAAACTTTATTATTATCCCTGTTCTCGTTTTAGTCGTTACCCCCACTTATTACTTAACAGCTTTCGCAACTTCTACGTTAATATCAAATTTCTCCTTGCTAAATTCTACAATTTCCATAACACATGCTACATTGAGATCAAATATATCTTGTAATGTAACTATTAAACTGTGTATGTCAACATTAGGCATTTCCGCTGCCGCATGTATTATTTTATTATAAAATGCAGGAAATTCCATAGTAGGTACTAAATACAATCGGTAACTGACTATCTTAAGAAGTCTTCATAACTGTTCTATAGACTCCCATCCTAAAGAGATTTCTGATTCTTCACAATCAGAGATGCGTATAATTTTTGTCTTGTTAATAGTTTGTGATAAAAAATTATTAGGGTGCATTGCGGGTTGTTATTAGTAATAATTCCCCTAATATTAATTATACTCCTAATAATAAATAGAAGATGTTGTACCTTCAGATCAGCCAGTGATTAACGGTTCCATGTTGTTAAACTTTGATTTGTTTTAATTAGAAAATGTGTGTGTGTGTGTGTGTGTGTGTGTGTGTGTGGTTAGATATGTTCGCTTTACAAAAAAAATGTAACTTCAACTTGTAAATAAATGTTAAAATGCCTCGGACGCCAACTTATTTTATGAAAAACAAGTAACAACTTCTACTGCGCCATCCTCCTTAAATTGAAACGTAATCATACAATGAAATTACGTAATAGGAATGTGTAACGTAGTAAAAGTAAAAATAACAGTAACAATAAAAGTAAAATAAAAGTGCCTAAAAAGGATAGATATAATAGACAAAGAAAAATAGGTGTAAACAGCTCTTACAGTGAATTTCACGACACTTTTTTAATAAAAATACTCAAGAACAAAAGGGAAGCTTCTTGCTTTCATATCGTAACAACAACGTCTCTCCAAAATAGATGTCTGCGCATGAACTCAATGTGCACGACGAAATGCGTGCACTACCCCACTTTAAAATATTTAAACGTATACTTTTTCAGTCACTAAGGTATGCAATTTACATGACACAAAAGTGAATGAAGTTGCCTAAATAATAGTATATTTTAATATAACGCAAAAAGGGTTTGTTACAAGTTTCATACGATATCGTTTTCAAACCCATCTTAGTAGGTAGCCCTGTCCCTTCAGGTGTGTAGAAATAATTTGTAATTATCCCTTGATTGTCCATAACTATGTACCATTCCTGCTTATCAAGCACAACTCCATTACTCTTAGATCCATCAAGTTTCAGGACTGGTTCAAAGTTGAATTGGGGTGACAGACCGACACTAACATACTTCGATTTACCTTTATTTAAAGATACTGCACATTGTTAATTAAAATATCACGACATCCACTTGAATTCATAACACTCGCAATCTTCGCCTTTTCTATCGCTTGACGTAATATGTTCTCCATTACATATTACATATGTCTCCTTCACCTTTCCGCCCCCACATTTTCAAGGTCTCCCATTATCCAGGTTCACTCCATTACAATGTCCTCCATTCTCACGTTTACCACTACTCCAAGGTTATCATTTTCGAGGTTTACACGCCCTCAAGGTCGTCACAACCTCAAGGTTCCCACACTTACAATGTCCTCCATCTCTCACGTTTACCACTTTTCCAAGGTTACACAATGTCGATATCAATCATGTCATTCTTCAAGGTTAACTATACATATGTTTTCACAAGGTCTTTCCTTTCTTTAAAAGTAGGGATAACTACACATATAGTATCGTGTTATTTCCACCAGTGTCAGTATGTCTGCTAGCCCAGTACGGAACGATTGGGATGATAGGAAGTGCTACCAACCATTATCACTTTTTAATCTAAGTGTGCGGCGAGCATGTGAACTAATTCCCAACTGGGTGCAATTTGAGAAAAAGGGCTACTGCCTTCTATGACATTAGAAGCATTAAAGAATACATATGACGATATGCAATGGAATACTGGATGGTTTGCCAACCCAGATAAAAGAATTCGCTACTTCCACCATTATGCCGTCATGGGTCATTTGGGATATTATTCACACACATTTGCTCTTCGTACTCGTTATCATCTTGCTGGCCATATGTATTTATACTAGGACTGGTATAAAGCATTGCAACCAAGTGAATACCGAGTCATTGACCATCATACACATATGGATAGATGGGGCGCAATTTAGCACATGTCACACTAAGAATACTGGTGCTCATCGTGTAGAGCGCCCCTAACAATACTGCATGAGGTATATGAAGATGATTCATAAATTATTTCCTGTTAGTACCTTACTGTGTTCTACGGTGAGAAGATGTGCGACGTGACACCAAGATTTTATTATCCTCAGTATTACAATTGTTTCGATAAACGTTTACTTACGTATCGAACATGGTCTGGAGTCCCCTCACCTACATCGCTTGCTGCAGCAGGGTTCATTTCCATATCTTCAGACGATGCTGTTGAATGCTTCATGTGTGGAGTTCTAATACACCAATGGCGGTCATCTGACACTCAGGAGCATCTCCGATGGGCACCGTACTACACATACGCTCTGTGATTTGCACCACGTCCTCTCAGGTGTAATGATACAGAAGTGGAAAGGACCTTTCACACTTGTACTAAATCAAAATGTTTTATTCCTAGAGTAAATCATATATCTGAATAATACACTGATTACATTTGTATATACAACAAATAAATATATTAGCACATCATTATCTTTTTTTAATTTGGTTCTAAGTGTGGTATCAGAAAAGTGCAAAAAATTGTATGAGCAAGCCTTGAAAAAGTGACATGTGTATCTGGGTAGGTAGGGTGCGCAAATAGCCTTGTGAATGTGTTGAGTGTTAGTGACCTTCGTATTTTTTACACCTTATGGTGTGGTATCCTTAGAAATTTGCGACCTTGAGAAATTTCTATGTAGACAGGACCTACTTATTGCGTAACCTTGGGCGGGCGGGACCTTGAGATTGTGGTAACCTTGGAAATGTGGGACCTTGGAAATGTGGTGTGTTCCAAAAGCCTCCAATCTTACCTACTCTAACCTGAAGCCTGCTATTATTACAACAGTTTGACAAATGTATAAACCCAACGATGGAATACAATTTTAGTAAAAAATAACTAGATCATTAAAAAATTAAATATTGTTAAACTGCTTTAAAGATGACAAATCAGAACACCATGTAACGGTTGAAGGCTAACGATGAAAAATGTCAACCAAAAAACAAATTTAATAATTAATCAAGTTATGATGTAAATGTAAAGTTGTGAAAAACTTTTGAAATTGGTAAAAGCATTCACAAATATAAACATGACAAATTAAAATAATCTAGTTAAGCCTAACAAAGAAATAGCTTTGTCAGTAAGTGCAAGTGTTATTTAACAATGAAAAGCATAATGTAGAACGTTTTATGTAATTTTTAATTTTAATTTTGAATTTCAACTTCTTATGTTAAATGCTGTGGTAACTTAAGATATAATTGGTGAAGCACTTACTTCAAGGTCTAGAAAAAAACACAGCAAAAAAACGTAGATATACAAAAAGACAACATTAAAACTAAAACTAAGACGTATCATTATGCCTTGTTCAAATTATAAGATGCCAAAACCTATTTAAACGTAGATTTTCTTCTTGCGTGTTAAAATTATTAGGGTGTATATCTCCATAGCTTTACGTTCTAAAGGAATATAAATAATGAGTGTATAAGTTATCTTGTTCATGTGAAAAAGTATACATTGGAACAACAAAACGTAGTTTTGATACAAGACGTAAATAACATATGCGATTTTGTAGATTAGGTCAATCAGAGAAGTCTGCAATAGCTGACCATGCCTTGAATAATTTAAATCATGACATTCAATTTGATAATATGGAAATATTATCAAGATTAAGATGATCAACTATTCTGAACAAAAAATCAGGACACCCTTACCAACCACACATGAGTTGGGGGGGGGGGGTACGCTGAAAGATCATATACACTCATATTAAAAAGAATATACTTTTCATTCGTTACTTCATAAATACTACTACATAAGTAGTAGCACGTATTTCTTTGCACACATTTTTAAAGAAAAGAATAATATATAAGGATCATTTTAACAGCAGTTTATTTTTACATATTCAGCTACAATATTATACAACCTACAAGTTATAACTATAACTACTAATAATAATTCAATATCAATTATCGAATAATTATTTTTATAGTTATGCATTATTATTCTGTTCTCCCTTTGATTTAGCTTTATCTGATGTAAAACCATTCTTTTCAGAAGAATATCTAGCTTTTAAAAGGTGCTCATGCACTTTCAAAAGGTTATAAAATTCGGAATAGCTTAAATTTAAATTTAGTTTGGTCGCTAAGACCGACTTGAGAGTTTTAACCTGCAGTTGAGTTTTATCTCGACCAATAATTATTCACATGAGAGAACACCCTCTCAAGCTGGGCATTTGTACCAAGCAAACAAGGAATATATTCTACAAGAAGTAACAGGTTTCTGAAGGGATGATCATTTCCTTTAAAGAAATTGAACACTTAGATCCATCTGTTGCTAGTGCTCACTAACTTACAACCTTCAATTCCCTTCCATGTAGAAATTTGTTCTTCTGTTACATAATTCTTTAATGCAATAAATTGGTCAAATAGATCACTTTCATTTACATTAATATGGTATTGCTGTGGATCTATGAAATAAATACAATATTGAATTTGTTCAAAACTAATTTCTCTCTGGAGCAACACCCACTCAAATTTAGTAAATATCTCAGATTGAAGGTTGCTCCATTGTAGGTATGCTACTGTGGTGGTATAAAAGTTTAATAGATCTGTATCAATTTGATGTTTATTTACCACCCATTGTTCATCCAAATTATTCAACACTGTTTTAATAATGGTTGGTATCTATATATATATATATATATATATATATATATATATATATATATATATATAATATATACATATATAGTACAATATTATACATCTTCGTTGCTTCACCTACAGATAGGTTTCTCCTAACTTTAGAATTGTGTTATCGAATGTAGAAGCAACATTTTGAACAAAATGTTGCGTCCAAAATTATCTATTATCCGGGAAAAAGCGGTGTTGCCTGAAATTCATGAGTTGGTTTTCTGTTGGTTAAAGGTAAACAGCCCGACTCCGAAGGAGGAGGGCTTTTCTTTAACGAACAGAAAAACCAACGAATGCGGTTTCTAAGGAAACAACGCTTTTCAAGGGTTACCTGATTAATTTTGATGCACGCGTAGTATTCGGTAGAATGCTATATATATATATATATATATATATATATATATATAGCAAACGAACAAAACTATATTTAATTATGTAAAAAGGTTACAAAATTTAAAAACGACAAAACCTTTTAATTACTAAGCATGTAACTTATAATTATGTTATGGAATGTAGAAGCAACATTTTGAACAAAATGTTGCGTCCAAAACTATCCATAATCCGGGAAAAACGGTGTTGCCTGAAATTCATGAGTTGGTTTTCTCTGTTGGTTAAAGGTAAAACAGCCCGACTCCGAAGGAGGAGGGCTCTTCTTTTAACGAACAGAGAAAACCAACGAATACGGTTTCCTTAAGGAAACAACGCTTTTTCAAGGGTTACCTGATTAATTTTGATGCACGCGTAGTATTCGGTAGAATGCTATATATATATATATATATATATATATATATATATATAAGCAAACGAACAAAACTATATTTAATTATGTAAAAGGTTACAAAATTTAAAAACGACAAAACCTTTTAATTACTAAGCATGTAACAAAATTTAGAAAACCAACAATACTTCCGTCCAAATAAATACCTGATTTTTCACTGTATTCTTCGGAACACTCTTTTGAATATTGCTATGAATGGTTTATCACTAAATTTTACGGAATCGTTTCATTTTTACAATAAACTTAACTTAAATTTTTTAATGTGGCTGTCAGTATTTGGCAAATGCTTCTTGTTCATGACAAGAATAGCTCTGTTACTATGGTAGTTGAGTATGACGTCATTGCAGTAATTCATAACGTTCAATGGGATTATCGATGTAATCCTAACGAAGTTACATTGTTGTATAAGAGTAAATTATACATGAGGGAAATATTCAAAAATGTTTAATAAATGTTGGATATTTATCTATGGATAGAAAGTATGAGTATTCTCTTTACTGATGGTAACAATGCCAACCAACGAGTATTACTACAATCTAAAACATCTCCATGCACTGCATCAACAAATTCACAAAACTGTTTTTTCACACGAACAGTATAAATATGAAAATAAGAACACATTTTGACTACAATTGCTGCCGTGTAGATTGGTAAAATATTGCAAGCTGTTTTTTGCAGTTATTTATTATATGCGCATAGCATCTAACGCCAACAAGAGTATCATTTTTTAGGGAACTTTTAATTTAAAGATATATTGTTTTTTCCACTCCTAGCTTTACCACCAAAGTTACCTACTACCTTTTCTGTCAACTTAAACTGTTCTATGTTATTCATTATGTAAGTGCTAATTGTTTCTGATGTTTCTCCATGTAAATCTTCTAACTGAAGTATTTTATTTTGAATAGCAATTTATGGCAAAAAATATCTAACCAAAACTGGTACCAGTTTTATATTCCTATGATTACTGGCATCACAACATAAGGTAAGGAAATTTGTTTTACTTAAGTCATTTTGAAGCTGATTTTGTATGTAAGGAAAAAGACTTCGGTGACTATCGCTTCATGTTTTGTACGAGCGCACGAATGCTTGCTATCAAATAAACATTTGATAAGTATAGATGTGGAATCACTGGACCTCAAACTATGACTGTGTTGAATAGAATGGTATACCCAGGTGCTTTCCACATTTGCTAATTTACTTTCATTTGTACCAAATGAAGCATTTCCATAAGTTGCTATTTGCTGGTTGGTCAATTTGCGAGAAATTGCAGTCTTCTGTTTTGCTATGCTGTGTTATTTAATACCAATAACTCCACCTTTGGCAATAGAAAACGTTGAATCACATGTCCCACACTTTGGGAAGATGCCGCTGCCGTCTCCTAATTTTCTTAGGAACGGAAAGCGATTTTGGAGTTGCTCATTGAATTGGCATTGTCGTTTTTCTTTCTTACTTTTACCCATGGTATCAGCAAGAACTAAAAATTTTAAAGCACAGTTGTACATAATTATTCAGGGCAACTTTCCTGTCCCACAATTAAGCAAGAATCTATAAATCAAAATTGATTTTAATCTTGGGATGCATGCGCAATAAACAATAGTTTTACTTACATTCATCATTAATTTATTATTTCAAGTACAGCGGCACTAGTAGACTGTGATAGTTTGTATATTAAACGAAGTCGTGCACTTTGAGCTGCAAATGCAGGTAATGCCACGTAACACGTTCACGTGTTATTTTCAAACGAAAACATTGAGAATCTCGTTAAATAGTGGCAGCAACATGCGAGTCATAGCGATAGGTAAGCGGCACTCAAAGTCGTAACGATCCACTTACGTAAATAAACGATCATATCCTCTCTTGTGTATGAGATACGGTCGGGAACATTTATAATTTGATGCACGTATCAACCAAAAATGAGATCGTTAAAGAAAGATAAATCGATATAAGGCGTGTATTAAAGCGCTTTTCATATAGACACCTACAGCCGACGCAGCCAGGATAGTATTTTGAAAATCAAGACAACCATGATAGTATTTTAGAAGATCAGGACAAATCAGCATACCTTTATTTTATTAGGACATACATCAAAAAGTCAGAGCATGTTCTGACAAAATCGGGACGGTTGGTCACGTTAGTCAAGACAAACTTATTATTATGTTCGTTTACAACGTGATACTATTGAGATATACACACATCCTAATAATTTTAATAGACAAGAAGAAAATCTCCGTTTAAACAGGTTTTGGCATCTTACAATTAAAAGAAGGCATAATGGTACGTCTTAGTTTTAATTTTTAATTTTAGCTTTTGCTATTCCTAGGTTTTTTGCTGTGTTTTTCCTAAACTGTACAGTAAATGCTTTACCAATTGTATGTTAAATTACTACAGCACTGCGATTTAAAATAAGCAGTTGAAATTAAAATTAAAATTAAACATTACATAAAACGTTCTACATTATGCTTTTCATTGTTAAATAACACTTGCATTTATTGACAAAGCTATTTCTTTGTTAGATTTAACTAACTTATTTTAATTAATGTCATATTTATATTTGTGAATGCTTTGTTCAATTCCAAATTGAAGTTTTTCACAACTTTACATTTACATCATAACTTGATTAAATTTTGTTAAATTTGTTTTTTGGTTAACATTTTTCATCGTTAGCCTTCAACCGTCAGAGAGTGTTCTTATTTGTCATCTTCAAGGCAGTTTAACAATATTTAATTGTTTAATGATCTAGTCATTTTTTACTAAAATTGTATTCCATAGTTGGCTTTATACGTTTAGCAAACTGTCGTAATAATAGCAGGCTTATGTTTGTGTTTTCAGTTTTTCAAATTTCGCAAAATTATTTCAACACATTTAACAGTTTTAATGGATAATATTAGTACTGACGAAGATAACTATAAGTGTTATCGAAAAGTTTAGATTGTATAACTTTAATATACAAATTATATATATACATTGGATATAATAATTACTCATTGGCTTACACTGCAACTACAGAAAAGGTAAAAAATTAAAATGGTAGCATAGCAAAATAACTAATAGTCTGTGGTGACAAAAACATCTGACACCAAAATAGTAAAACCATATAGGCGATACAAGATAAATTATAAAGCATATAAACGTATTTGATTTCGATTGAGTAATTAGACAATTGGGTATTGTAGCTTTAGATGTATAATTTCATTCAGTAGGATTTTATTTTATAATTGGGTAAAATTTGTAATGTTACGTTGTGTATATTATGAGGTTTTCAGCTTTATTCAAAATTAACAGTTGTGTTCTGCAATTTTAGTTTAATCATAAATACGGAAATATGAAAGTCCACGGGATCAAAGGCATGTTTTATTAAACAGAGAAATTGAGTGCTCGTATAGTTCAAACCTAATTATAATTAAAAGAACATTCTAATGCGTCAACTATTTTATTTGTTCATGTTCATTACGTGGTAAGTTAATGAAATGCTTTTGTTAAAAGGTAAGGATTTGAAACTTTGGAGTCATTTAACACATTTAGCTGAATTATAAGATTTTATACAGCCCATAAACGTGAACGTTAAAAATGGCAAATAACCTTTCACCTTTATATATTTGTATAAATAATATTGCATTACAATTTTTATTTCATACTAATCCATTATAAGCAAATAAACCCTTAGTTACCCTAATCATAAACACGTTCATAACTCCCTTGGGAGTTATGAACTGGTATCTAGGCAGTTATACATCTACAACTGCCCTCCAATGTATTTTGACAAATATTTGGAAACTTGTCAGTCGATATATCCATAATAACCATGCCTACTTAATTTTTAATCAACGTACGTTTAATTTTAATGACCAACAAAATTTCGTTTTTTTTTTGTTATTAGTATGAAATTAGATTATTTATCAATCACAGGAGTTATGTGTGCTAATAACCTGGGGCAACCGTTGCCCTCGGTAATTAACATACCCATAACTCCCTTGATATATAGATAATTATAACTGATTTCTAATATAATAATATAATGGGGACTTTATAAACGCGGAAGGACACTAAACTAAATTTCTGTTTTTACGAAGAACGGGGAAAAAGCAGGTTGAACAAGAAAATTACTAAATTAACTAGAGGGCAAGGGAAAACGAGAAATTAGAAAAGTTTCATGCAAGGGCGAAAAACAAATAGATAGGAGCTTGAGGAGTAGAGTGAACGAGGGGAAAGATGAGTGAATAAAAGGGAGAGGCAAGAAGAAGAAGCAGAAAGGCAAAGACGAGATAGTGATGGTAGAAATGGAGGACTGGGAAGAGTAACAAAAAATAATCGCAGAAAAAGAAAACTGGAAAATGTAAGAATGTAATTAGATCATGACTTAACTTGGGAGAAGGAAGAATTCAACGAGAAAGAATGAACATGGCAGCAAAAATGAGAGGGAAGGAAAGGAAAAGTGGACATTGAGGGAAAAAGATGCTTCTGGAATGAGAGAATCGGGGAGATAATCAGAGAAAGGGAGATGGAGAGGAGAAACCAAAAAGAAAAAAAGCTGGGGAGTTGGAAAGGAGAAATGGAACAACGAATAGCGAGAAAAAGGGATAAAAAGACAAAACGGAAACAAGAGAAAGGGTGTAGGAAGAGGGAAGGTACTAAAGTTAATGTTTTGGAACATGGCGGGAATAAAGAATAAAGACCCAAAGAATTTAGGGAGTTCATTAGGGAACAAGACATGGTGGGATTATAAGAGATATGGATGGAGAAAGAAGAATGGGAGATGTGGGAAAAGGAGATGCCAGAGCAATTTGAATAGGTGTTGCAGCACGCTGAAAGAGACAGTATAAGTGAGATAGCAAATGAGGGAATAATAACAAGAGTAAGGAAAAAATGGAGGTAAAAGAAGAAGACGAGAAAAGGCTACAGAGCAAAGGAATAGTAGAAACAAATGTACAACGGGGGAAACAAAGATGAAAATAATAACAATTTACAGCAGATGAATGAAGGATACAAGGAGAAACCTAGAGGAGATGATGGAAGAGCGGGAGGACATGATAATACTGGGAGGGAACTTTAATGCGAGAATAGGAGAAGAGGTAGGAGTACAAGAAACGAAGGGTACTGGGAAAAGAGGGACAAAGTGATAAACAAAGAGGAAAAAGTACTGCTAGAAATGTACAATGAAAGGAGATGGGAGATAGTGAACGGGAATAGGGAAGAAAGCGAAATGGGGAGTTCACGTATATAGGAGGGAGGGATGAATCGACAATAGATTATACAGTAACGATTCCACAAGCGGGAGAATGTGAAACCATTTAAGATACGAGGCAGGGTGGAATTGGACCATAAACCAATGGAACTTATAATGGAAGGGGAGAAAGGAAGGAGTGGAAGGTAAAGGGGTAGAGGAATACGTGGAAAAAATGAGCGCAAAGGTGAATCAAGAGACAAAGTCAAACTAAAAACTGGAACGGGGATGGAATGGGTTGGAATGGGTAGGATACAGAATGTAAGGAGACCAAGAGAAGGACAAGAAGAGCACTAAGACGATGAAAAAGGGAAAGCAGGAAAAGAAGAGTACAGAGGCATTAAGAAAACACACGAGGGAAAAAAGCGGGAGAAAAAACGGAAGAGGAGGAAGAGATTGAGGAAACAAAAACGGAAGAAAAGGAATGGAACAAAGAAAAGTAAGAGGGACACAAATGAGGATACAGGTAAAGGAAATTACTGGAAGGCGAACAGGAACAGAAGGGAGAAAAAAAAACAAGACAAACACGCATACGAGGAGGGGAAGTAATAAAAGCAGAGGAAGTGATGGAAGCAATAAATAAAGTGAAAACGGGCAAAGCGCGAGGAGAAGATGGGATACAAGGAGAAGAGTGGATATATGGAGGGGAAAAGATAGCTAAAAGAATAGCAGTAATAATAAATAAAATATCGAAAGGAGAAGGATTTCCGGAAAGATGGAGGGAAGGACTGAAATGCCCACTATACAAAAAGGGTACAAAAAGAAGTGGGAAATTACAGAGGAATTTCAATCTCAGAAGGAAGGCTAAAGAAGGAAATACGGGAAAGGAAATTGTTACCAGAGGGACAGGCAGAACTTAGGAAAGAGAGAAGCGCGATAGATAGCAACGATAAGAAAAGGAGGAAAATGGTGGCGATATTCGTAGACCGAGTAGCGGTATTCGATAGTCAGTAGGGAAAAGCTGTGGGAATATTTAAGCAAAAAAACAAATGAGAGGTTGATAGAAAGGATGGTGGAAATTTATAATAAAACGAGGAGGAGTGAAGGTGAACTGAGCGAGGAATTTGAAACAAAGAAGGGGTTGAGGCCAGAATAGCCATTGAGCCCGAGCCTGCTCTTAGTATACGTAGGGGACCTGGAGGAAACATTAAGGGAGAAGCCAGTGGGAGGGTTGGTAGTGGGGAACATGGAAGTGTGCATGCTGGCTTACGAGGACGATATTGTGTTAGTAGCCAAGGAAAAAAAAGAAATGAAGGAGATGATAAAGACTATGGACAGATACTTGAAAAGCAAAGAACAGCAGGTAAAATAATTCGCATTCTTGGGATACACGATGCCACAAAAATTATAACATATAAAGGAAAATAGTGAGACAAGGAAATAAATTAATAGGGAAAGTGTGGAGTGTGGGAGAAAAATTGTGTTGTATGGGCCTAGGAAAAAGTAAGCTACTATTCGACAAACCAAAAAAATTTGGAAGTGGATATTGGGACTGGAAAGAGAAACGCAGGTGTATATCGTCAGAGAGGAAGTACAAGAAGAAAAATTAAGGGTGGAGGCGGGAAGCAGAGCAATAAAGTACGAGGAGGAAATGAGAAAAATAACGGAGTGAAAATTATTACAAGAATGTTGGAAAGAAATAAAAGAAGGGGAGTTAAGTATGAACAACAAACCGGAAGAGAATACTATGAAAGAAACGGGTACGCGAATGAAGAACTAGAGAGATTACGAGGAGGTAGAGTGGAAGTGATAATGGGAATAATATGAAGGGGCCGGGATATACAAAAACAAGAAAGGTGAACAAAAATAAAAGAATCAAAATATAATGCAAGCTATAAGAACATTAAGGTACAAGGGATACCAGAATATTAGAAAACAGAAAAGAAGGAAATGATAGCGAGGTTCAGATGCGGAAATGAAGAGCGGGGAAGTAAATATTGGAGAAAGGACGAAGAAAGAAACTGTAGGTTATGAGGGTAAGGGACCGAGACTATGAAACATGTGATGAAAGAATGCAGAGAATTAAGGGAGATGGTAGGACGGTAGAAGAAATATTAGAGAAGGTGAGGGGGGTTAAGTGGATGGAAGGAGTATGGAAAAGAAGAAAACAGATAATGGGGGACGAGGGAAGAAGATAGTAGCAGATAAAATATATAGATAGGTAATAATAAAGTACGAATAATTTTGCAACAAGTAAAAATGAGCAAATAAAGCTTATACGTGTAGAGACCCAAAAAAAATTTTTGTGCTTTGCGAAATGCATTATAAAGCTCATCAGAAAGACGAACTGTGTGGGAATACAAGAAACGGTAAGGGATATGAAGATGTTTAAAATAGAGAATGATTCAATAATTTAGAAAACATTCTCATGAGATTTGCAAAATTTGAGTAACTTTCCTTGTTTTTGGGATTTCTAAAAACACGTATTGTTATTGTTACTTTTCATGTGTATCAAGAAACCATTATTAGCTCGAGTTCATTAAAAGATACACAAGATACGATCTCTATTTGATGGCATTCTTAGTACAAGTTCAGTAATATGTGACTGAACAGAAAAATGTCTCATGCATAGGTACAATAGTGTAGAAGTACGGTTAAAAAGAGGCTCTAATAAAATATCATTTACTTTGATGTTCAAATAACATAATTATATTAGATATTCAAACAAATGTCCTTTATTTTTTAGCCTGAGGTATGCTCTTCTTACAGTCGAACCTAATACTGGTTAACAATATTTGGCTTTTTATGCTGTAAGAGTATTTAGGATTATAACGCATGTAGCATGTTGCGGGTTAAAATCGTAGTGAGATTTGTGTAACAAGTAAGGGTAATCGCCGATAGCTCATTGGACGGGAATGGGTGTGATGATGCTCTGCATGCGAGTGAATAACAATGTTATTAATTAATATCGGAATAATTATTAATGAAAGGGTGGCAGTTTGTTAAAATGAAAAGTATTGGTAAAAGTGGCACACAAATTAACGCTAATAATCCACATCAAAGTTTAAAAACTTGCTTAACTTTCGTAGCATTCAACTAGGTGGGTAAGCAAAGGTGCTCGTAGACCGGCGCTATATAAAAAACTTCAAAGGATCGTACCTAATAATAAGATAACGTAAGCATGCGGTAAGATCAATTGTCTCCGATACGTAGAGATGATCAAGCTTAATTACGAAATATTACTTTTCTTGACGTTATTTATGTCGAAACACCTCTATTCACAAACCTTAATTTTAACTATTAGTTTTCAATAACTGCAATAAATACGCGGTCTCAATTTTATCGTAAACAATGCTTAATTATTTCCTCTAAGTCGTACTCAATCCTGAAATTACTTACTTTGCCTGACTCGTTAATATTTGTTTCACTGTGAATTGGGAGGTAATCACATAAAACAGCATTAAGTAACGAAATAACACACCTAAAGGTTCACACATGCGTTGTAATTAAAATATCTTGAACAATCGGTTCAAATATAAAGTTCATATATCAACGTTGTACGTAAAATCCTCACACAAATTTTTAATATAAATTTTTATTGAATCTTGCAACATCCAAATAATTTTACAATTACTGCAGCCCAAATCCCAAATAATCATCTTCCTTAATTCTTACCTCAAATCGACATAATAATGGCCATTTCAAATAAATTCGCCAAATTTTACAGCGCAAGTATGAATACACAAAAAAAATAATAAAGGACAGGATGAAAACTCTTCTGTAAATAGATTTTCTATTATCCGTGAATTTACATAAACACATGTGGAGAACGTTCGTTTCAATTTACTACTTCACATCCGTTTAAGGTAAATACACAAACTTAAATAAAGTAAACAGCTGGAAGTCCGTAATTCTAACAGATTCACGGACGACTTTTTCTTCCCAAGTCATAGCTACAGGGGCCAGGAATGGTACAACCCACGTTCAATTGATCCTTATTATCGATCAGGGAAATAATCAACTCGATTAGTCAATCCTTTCTTTACATACGACCCCGCAGTGACCGTAAACTTTTAATCACGACCGCTAAATGATCGGAAGGTCTTTAATTACACTTTTCCGGTTGTTATAATAATAATAGTAGCAGTTTATTGTCCAACAGAACTAAACTCAATTACAGGACAATGATTAAGACATTCAAAAGCACATAATATATACAGATATATCTACAATTAAAAAGACACATCAAGACAAAATAATGTAGCTTTAGTCCCTGCTAAGATAGTGCAATATAACATTTAATTAAAAAAAAAACAATAATAATGATCAAAAGTAACATTCAACACTGCAAATAGTATGATACTACCTTTATTTCTAATTAAGAGCAAGTATTAAGGTCACATACGCTAGCAATTTTATTCGCATTATTACACATAACAGAGACAGGAGATTTAAGAAAAATGTTAGTGTTCGGATGTGGATGATAAAAGGTTACAGTGTTACGTGCAGGAATACGCGGAACATGAAAATGGAGAAGTGATAAGGGATACAGATAATCAATATGGCCTTGAGGCTACTTGTAGAGAAACACTACACTCGTAATCGCGCTCCGAATTTCAAGAGATTGCATGTTAAACCTCGTTAGTAATACTTCCTGATGTATACCAGTTGCTAGGTATATCCCATCAATTTTAAACGTAAGAAACTGTTGATATTTTCTTTGGACTACTTGTAAACTATAGTATGGATACTAAACAATAGATCCATATTCGAGTTTTGATCGAACAAAGACCATATATAAAGATTTTAATGCAGAAATGTTGGAGAATGTGCGACAATTTCTAATTAAAAGGCAAAGTGTCCTAATCGCAGCAGCACACGTGGCTGAATGTGATCTCAACTAATAGTGATATGTTTGTTTCTAGTCCAGGTGTCCTTTATTTACTGAATCACCAGATTCCATTAAGACAAACTCAACTACCTAATTATACCGAATTCTTTATACACAAAGTACGTTAGCAAATTGTATACACAAGCAACAATTAGTACATAAATCCACAATTAGTGAACACGTAACTTTCTTAACGATATCTTCAAGTAACCGCCATGTCAACTAAGACTCAAGTCCTGGAGTTTCGCACGGAACTGATCAAACTAAACTAAAAAAACCTCTTACCCACTCTATAACAACTTCATTACGTCATAGCTAACCACTTACCATTAAAATTTTACACATCGAAATGCTAGCTCAACATGTCCCACGCAAATTTACTGGAGAAAGCCACACGAAATCTAAAATCACTGATTAACTAAAATCAGGATAAAACTCAATTATTGTCTTTGTATATAATCAAACACTCCTCTGCAGAATCCACATGTTCAAATATACCCTCAACAAAAGTTATTTAAGGTATAAATAAAGTAAGGTTTAAGCATTTAAATGACTTTAACTCAACTCAACGGAGATACGGCCCCATAAAACGCTGCTGAAAATTGTTTTTAAAATAACTTTTACAGTATTTAAAGTATTCAAAGAGCAGCTTTATACTCATATCATTTAGAGTTTGCAAACTGGTTAATTACGAATTCCTGCTAGAATAGAATTTTCAAACTGAATATTGCAACAACAAAGAAATAGAAATTTTATTAGCACTATTCTTTTTACTGATGAATCAGGGCTTACCAAAAATGTTATTAACAATTCACACCACTTACATGTACTAACCGAAAAACATTGACATTCTCATAATCAATAATTTCAATCAATTGATGCCTGAGTCGGAATTGTAAGGAATTCTTTAATAAGATTCTATGTGCTGCCCGCAACTTTATTTGGAGTTTCTTCAAAATAATCTGCTCCCTCCCGATCTAAACCATAGATTTTTATTTCTGGGGACAACTGAAACACTTGGTTTATTCGACTCTCGTTTATGACTGTATCAGAGTCGATGGATCGTATATCGAACGCATTTATGGATTTGTTAGTTAACTAACTTTTCACTATTCATTGGCCGTAGTTCGATATAAATGTTACAAAATGACTTTAAAACTTTTAAAATGGTTTTAAAAAGAGATATTAAATTAGTAACTTTAAAATATCGATATCGAACAAGATTACCTTTAACTTATTTTAAGGTTCTACACGCCTAAAATTATTATTCTTGTCTTGTTATTATACAGGTGAAAAAAATGATTATTGTGATAATGCTAGTCCGTCCCTGGCGAACTAAAGGATCCGAATGTGATTCAAACGATCTATTTTAATAAGTCTTAACTAGTACCCATATCATACATAAAAAATTATTAAATCACACACATCACTTTAAAAGCTAGAAACCCAAAAAAGATAAGTACTTTATTATGAATTTGAAAGTGATTAATCAATTGTATCGTATCTAAAATTAATGCGGATTAACTAAATAACTGTATGGAAAAGATAAAAATTATGGAAAATCAATTTTGTTGCATATGATAAACCGTATCTCAGTTAAGAGGGCATGTGAGGACATACAAACAGGATCTAGTGATGTCATTTTAGTGTAATTCGATGCGAATTTGAGAGTGATAATTGTATCGTATCTAAGATTAATGCGAGTTAACCAAATAACCATGAAGAAGAGATAAAAATTATGAAAAATCAAGTTTGTTTTATATGGTAAGCCGTATCTCGGTTAAGAGAGCCTGTGAGCACAGAAAAATAGAAACTAGTGATGTCATTTAAGTGTATTCTATACGAATTTGAGAGTGATTAATCAATAGTATCGTATCTAAAATTACTAAGGATTAACTAAATAACTATGAGGAAAAGATAAAAATTATGGAAAATCAAGTTTATTTCATATCATAAATTAACGTTCTTATTGCAAAAACGTATGATGTTTAAAGAAAATCGATATTTTGTACATTTACATCTAAGAACTTTGATATTCGTTAAAGATCACATATGGATCCTTCCAACTAACTATCTCTTTGAGTAAATAGCAAAAAAATATTGTATATGCGGTTATCATGTGAACGGACGACTGTTTCCCCTCAATAAATTATCGTGACTGTAAATACGTCGACCAGAATGGCAAATTTTACTCATATACCGTTTCCAAAACTTAATAATCTTTATGTAAAGATTATGAAGGTTATGTTAAACGGTTGAAAATATATAGATTGTTGTGTGATATAGGATGAAACAATTTATCGTGAAGAAAATTGTTTATAATTAAAGAGTAAAATACTTCGGTAAAGCGCCAGTGCGCGGACCTTAATGTATAAAAGAACTTTCTAATATGGATTGAGTGTGAAAGTGATGGCGGATATTCACGGTTCTACTTACAAAAAGGAAACGTTATATTGATACTTTGATCGAGAAATATTTTCCGGTTATGTTATGTATTAAAGGTCGTCAGTGCTATAAACGGTAATAGAGGTTTGGGTACGTAATTTCAAAACTTTTCTTGGCTGTCATACAAATTCCTAATGCATTATCAATTATTTTTATATCTAGTTTCTGGTTTATGTAAATGTAGGAAGAGTAATGCTTTTGATTAACAGAATTATTCCTCAGCTTTTGATAACATTTTCAAAAGTGAATAAAAACCCATTACGAAGCCTAAGTTCCTCACCTTCTGAAGCTTTCTTCAAACAAGCACGTCATTGATAATGTACGATAAGCGGAGTGAGTTTTTAAAAATTAATAACGGATTAATAACTCTCAAATCTATGGACAAGCATTATGCTTTCAATGAATGTATATGCATGAGTTTATGAGACTGGAAGTTTAGTACAAATTGCAGTATTCTAACAGACGGCGAAGGTTATATCACTTTAGGTTTACCAATAAGCAGAAATGGCTGCGAATAAAAAGACAAATGACACAAGTTATATACAGGGTGTTCCAACGAAAATTTGATCCCCCCTCCCCCAGAAACTCAGAAACAAAAAGTTTCTTCAAAATTTAAAAAACACGTCAAACTTTATTGGGAAGGGGACGAATTTTCATACAAACTTCATACCCAAAAATGCAACCCCCTGCAGCCCCGCATCAACCACCCATTTTTTAAAATAACTACTGTGGTCGAGTGACACATCATTTGAAAGGTAATTTATTTCCCCACACAAAATTGCAATTTTTTTTTAATTTATGAAATAACTTTAAAGATCTTTTGGATTTAACTAATTTATTTGTTGAATATCAGTAATAACACAAAACCTTAAAATTTCACCAAATTAACGAACTAAATGTTCGATATGACCTCCGCTGACCTCCATACAATGATACAGTCTACATGCAAATCGTTATCACCCGCCAATGGATTGAAAATACAATATTTTATCTTTTAAATACAAAAATAATGAATCCTAATCTCACCTTTACTATACTTTATACTACATTTTTACTGATTTACTTTTGGTTCTTAAACAAGTCGCAAAAACTAAATGCTAGTCTCAACAAAAATTTTTAAAACCCACTTTAGACTTACGGGTAAGGCAAAATTAGGTTAATAAGATACGTAGATTAAATTAGTGTCAAAATGATTAATACGTAACGTTTAGACGGCATAAAAGCAACGTGAGTTAATTTGTGTTTGATAATATTTTATAAAGTGTAAACATTTTCACTTCCTTTGTGATTTCCTAGAATATTCGCTCTAAAACTCAACACTACAATTAAATTTCATGAATATGGTCATTCTATTTAATTAAATTCAGAACAATAATTAACTGATCGTTAATTAAATTTTGGAAAACGTGAAAGTTCATCAAAACGAATATCAACGTTACTTTATATCTTTGTGAATAAACATTTACGCAACATATAATTATTAAAACTTTCCTTATTCATATCGTACTCTTTATGTATACATTCGTTATTACTCAATGAACAATTAAAGGAAATCAAACAACATTGGCATAATTTCAGAACTGTACTGAAAATGATTAATCTGATTTTAAGTTCGTTAACCCTGTGCAAATAAATGAATAATCTTTAAGTGTGAAACAAGCTTTGCTTTCATTTACCCAACATACGGTTAATAATCGTAATCGTAGTAGACGTTGATGTAGTACCCAGAAATCGTTTTACAACATTTAATAATCCCTTATGCATAATTCCCAAACACGATGCTCTTTAATATTTATTCAGTCAATATTTCAGTTAATTAAAGACGCAATATGATTTACTGAATAAATATAACGTTTAAATGTCATAAACTCGTTATTAAATGAGTGAGTTACGTTAAGCGTTCACCTTTAAAGCTAATAATCTATAAAATATGTCAATGCTAATAAATTTAGCTATCAACTCGGCATAATGCTTTCTCCGGTTGTCCAACACTTGACTTTTTAAACTTCGATCCTTCATTTCTGTGAGTACTAAGCGGAGCTTCAAGGGGTTCGCACTGCAGCAACAACTGTATGTCCATGTCCAGTATATATGTGAAGGAGTTTACAGAGCTTATCGAATCACACGGTCTCAGGCTCCCCGTAATAATGGCACGGGATCACTGAATAATATTTACACCGATTAACACTTTAGATTAAGTATCCACACCACAATCATTTACTTACAAACGTTTATTTTGAAAAATGTCTTCCATACCGTCTGTCAAATACACTCACTTAATAGTACATAAGTAGTTATTTATACTATAGTTTGAAATCGGGTAAAGCTTGAAACCCCTTTTCTTTATTGTACACGACATAATGAACCACGTACACGTTACTCATTTTGCATTGCACTTAAGTTCCTTTTGCGCATGATCACACCATCATATTGTAATTATAACCGAATTTCTTTTATGTAACTGTCTCTTTATAACCAGTGGGCGCCATTTTGACCCAGCGAGCTATAATGAAACGTAAAGAATTGAAACCAATAGGCACTAAACTATGAATTTATTTAAAAATATTTGCAATGCAATTATTGGAAAGACAAAAGATCTGTTTTGATGTTATCTAGCAAACCTGAGCATTCAGCTAGTTTATGTAAAACTGGAAAAAAGGCTAGATCGAATAAGGATGGTGAATTAGGTAAAGACATGCTGAAACCTAAAGTTGTATTGGATTGCTAAAAAGGGTGTTGACTATAGCGACCAAATGTCCGATTATTATAGTTCTTTGAGGAAGGGTCTTAAATGGTACCGTAAGGTAGCGTTTGAGTTGATGTTTGGCGCTGCTATAGTCAATGCTTGGATTACCTATAATGAACTAAACCACAATAATAAACTTCCACTACTGCTATTTCGCGAAAAGCTGACATTTCTATCGTCAAATCAGCTAAAAAGAGAGGAAGGTCCAGAAAGAAAACGCCGTAGAAACTGTACAGGCTGCTATAAAATATTAAGGCAAGCAATAAAAAGCAAAGAAGCGGACAACAAAGTTAATAAGGTAAACAGATACTGTGATGACTATGAAAATAAACCAGCGTTATGCCTAAACTGTTTTAATCTGAGGCACCAGCGATGATATTCTTAATCCTAAGATAGTTATTTTTCATTTTTATAGACAAATCTACAAAATAATTATGTTTTTTAAGGAGTTCCGGTAATGTCAGGATCGACATAGCACCTAACATTGCTGCCGCAGTGAACGTGTTAAATAGCCATTGCTTAGGTGTCGAATAGTTTTATGAAAAAAAACAATTTTTTAGTTTACCAAATGGTGCTTATAGTATTGAGGTTAGTTATTTATCGGATTAAGAACCTGTGAGTACACTCACGATACTAACAGAACTTGAGGACGATGAATTTCTTACCCTTTTTTTACGGGCTTTACCTGCCACCAAAAATATGTACATATTTATTCTGCTAAAAAAAATTGAAAAATCGCAAAAAAGGCAAAAAGAGACATTGGAATATAAAGAAAGCAAAAAAGGCAAATACAAAATTAATGTGACATTAGTAAAAAAAACTGTTTCACAAGAGAACAAAAAACGTTTTATTTTTTTTTCTTACGTGCACAATGTGCATTGCGAAATGCGAACATGTGTACAATCTTCTCTTCTTACGTACGTAATTGTAAAACAAAATGATTTACCGAAATATATAAAGCTTTCATCATTACATAGTGATGCTACCAACCGTAAGTCATTAGAATTTCTTAGAATTTTAAGTTGACAGATTTCAGCCATGCTAAAATTCATTTGAAATGATGTATAATGTTGCACATTTTTTAGAATTCAATTTTTAAATATAACTTAAACATTCTACTATGAACAATTTCTTTCCATTTGAGAATTATGTGTAATATCAAAATCGGTTGTTGACAGAATTTTTTATTTATTAATTACTTATGTAGCCTTGTTCAATTACTTTTCTTATTATATAAATTTTATTAACCAAAGTTTAATTTTTTTTGTGACATGGGACAATGAATAGATTTGAATCAAAAATTTTCTCTACGTAATGCAAGACATTGTAAGAATTAATTTGTATCAAAAATTCAACTGTATTTAGCACTGCTTAGAGCTTAGCAATCTTTTGAAAATCAAAATTTAATTCCAAATAAATCTGAAAGTGGATTAGGGTGAATTTCAATTCAGACAAAAAAGGAGCAATTAGACTTAAGATACAGGTGTGAATTGAGAATCTTCATAATTTATCAAGAGCTAGTTATAGATTTCCTGAATAAGGCATGAGGACCAACAAATGAGACAAAGTGCTCGATGTTGTCAAGAATGAATAGAAAATGATCGTGGGGAAATGCAGCTCGCCGCTTTCAACGGAATTTTAATTCAACATTCAATAAGACTCAAATGGGTTGTAATTATAAATGAGAAGCCCGCTCCTTCGAAACAAAACGATTAACGATTATCTGATTAGCTTCATCTGTGAATAGGCTGCGAGTGAACTCATCAAAACTTACAGTCATACATGATAGATAGCGAAGTATAAGGTACAAAGGATTTTCCGAGGCTCAAAGAGACTAGATGATAACGAGCGAAGCCAAATTACTTACCCTTTATATTCGTACGTTACGTTAGTTCCCATAATTCTATTGTTCGGTGGCACTTACGGCGGTTCAAAATGGCACGTGCATAATAAGTTAACGCGTCAACATCTTATAGAAACATAAGTAATGCGTACTTTTGATCATTTTAAATTGCAGGTATTTCAAATGAGAAACTTTAAATGTACTATTTACGTCATATGTGGAAATAGATAGCTTAATCTAACTTTAGATTAATTATTTGACTGTGACCGAAAATTTGCTAACAAAATCCACTTGCTTTGTTATCAATTGAAGCGTACTAGTACTACGTGACATCTTCACGTCGGTTTAGTAAAAGCAGGCCATTATAAATTACATGTAATTAAGAATTTTAATTATGTAAAATTCTCTATTTTATTTTATTCAAGTAATATTTTTTTATGTATTCAAGTTAATGTTTAGAAGAAAAACAAGCAAGTGGAGAAGATGCAAGCTTACTCATGGAATAATTTAATTAACGCGGTGTAGATGCAAACTTTTGCAACTGATTGAAATTAAAATAAATACATTTAAGTGAAAAATCAGTTCTTCGGTGGTCTTACTATTTGTCTCAGACCAACCGTGATCGCATTTTTTTAGATTTTATGTATACTGTTCCTCATTTTTTCTATAAAGTAAATCTTTTTTCAATAAATTCGTTTGAAATCTTATCAAATTAATGCCGAACTTTTTATAGATACGTTTGTAACTTTATTTGGTATTCCGCTCTGTAAATTGTTACATAAAACTTTAACATTATTTGAATAAAAACTAACTGTAATCACCAGCAAATAATTTGGAAAATGTTAGTAGCATCGCCACCTGTTAATGACAAATGGCTGCCTTTGCGTCATATTGAAATAAGAAAAAAACGGTTGAACTTTATCAGCAACTACTGGCGGAGGTCCGGACATTTGCAGATCAAAGATGTGTTAGCGGCACTAATAACGAATACCACAAGAACCGAAATTAATGAGGTAACTAGGGTCGCAAAATACTTCATCATGTGCACATTAGTATGGTATGCCAAGGAAGATGTTCCAAATTTCTGATTTAGTTTAGTTTCTAAGGTGAAATCCAGAAAAAAAGCCAAAACCTTAAAGAATAGTAATAATATGATCTTTGTAAAAAACAATTCATTCTTAAAATATCTGGCGTGGAACGCCATACCACCTTACAGGCTACAAAATGAAAATTAAAAGAAATGAAATAATTTTAATATTTTTAGTTAACTATGCAACCTCTATTATAAGAATACTTATCTTATGTTTAATGGTGATTTAATTAACATCTAAACGTTTCGATACTATACCGTCTGGGTAGTGCTTTTAAAATTGTTTACACATCTTTAACAATTTTACAAATATGAATATGGTACTAGTGTTATCGAAACGTTTAGGAATTTCAAACATTAAACATAAAAGATAAGTATTTTATTATGAGTGTTAATGGTGAAAGTTTACATTTTCATATCTATTATAAGAAGTTCATTACGAGAATAGGCAACATTGTAAACGCAAAAACAATAATCTATATCAAACAGTCGTTTAAAATTTCATGTCTGACAAAGGTTAATGTATAAAAATAAAAAAATATCTGTCATAAAATCGTTTAAAACTTTATGTCAGATAGGAAAGGGAAGGACACGTATATCATTACCTCCCCCAAGGGGGAAAACGGGCTGCTCGAGCTTTCCGAGCTCCTTCAGTCACAATCATGGATTCCCAGCATACATACATACATGTATATACGCTTGGTGGGATTAAGGATGGGTGTGGTCAGGATAGGATCGGAAGGAACGGAGTTAGGGTTCTGAGGGGGAAATACTACCCCAGCATTCGCCTAAGTAGCCCCACATGGTGTGCATATACCCAGTGATCACGCTGCTACATGTGTATGAGGAAAACCCCGTGAAAAAACCTCATACAAGGTAGACGGTAACTGGAATCGAACCCATTACCTCTAGTATGCTAAGCAGGTCGTGTCAACAGTACGGTGAATTACAGAGAACATAGTTAATCGATATATTTAAGGTCTATATTCTGGTATTTTTATATCTTTGAATTATGCAGCTGATTTATAAATATTTTATAAAAACCAAAAACTGCCTAATAAACCCCTAGTCTCGGCCGATGGATTTCTCAGAAAATCTAATCAGCCAAATGAAAACAAGCTGAAATATAGAATGTTCAGTAGGTAGGTATTTTATTGAGTTATCGTGTATATATATATATTAATATATATATCATATATGATATAACATGTATGGAAACATGTATGGAAAAATATTATCGCGGGTCTGACTTATAATAAGTAAAACAAGGACAGTACAATCAGTTAACGTGCTGATGCCATACATGCGTCTCTTGAGTAGGCTAGTATCAATGGCACATTTAATTGGTACTGTCAACGAGAATTGAAAATCAGTGTTTTTGCTAGTCCGACACAATACTCATGTATTCCACTGAAGAAAAAATACAGATTATTAAGTGGTATTACTCAAGAAGCACTGCACAAGAAATAATGGGCAGCTTTGCTTTTTCCTTTGAAAACAGGCCAATTCCATCCGAAAGTACGATTATGCGTACTGTTTGTAAATTTGAAAGATGTGGATATTTAAATAATTGTATAAAATGCAGTAGCATTGATGGTAATGATGGTGAGCATCCTGGTCGTAACTTAACTGAAGAGCGCTAATTCCAAGAAATTGCAGTGTGCAGTTTAGCAGAAACTAATTTCCTGTGCAATAGTACAAATATTGCTGAAGAAATTAATATTGAACCAAGAACAGTTTGCAATATCTTGAAAAGGAATAAATACCGTTGCTATAAGTTGCAAACTACACACGAAATGTTTCCAGAAGATCGAAAGCGTATGAAATTTTGTGAAGATATGATGAATCGGGCTAATGAAAACGAAAGATTTATTGAAAATATTTTGTTTACCGACGAGTGTTCTTTTAACTTACATGGCCATCACAATCTGTCTGTCGCTGTTGGTTACTCTCGGGAAAACAAACACATTAGTATTCCTTACCGGACACAATACCCCCGAAAAGTTAATGTGTGGGCAGGAATTTTAGACAATTCCATAATTGGACCATTTATTATCAACGTAAACTTGTATGCGGACAAATATTTAGAACTGTTGAGAAACACCACAAGGTTCTATCGGTTTTGCGAACAACAGTGGAATTAGGTACAGTAGAAATGATTTTTATTAAACAATGGTCGGGAAGACCACAAGGCGAAAGAACGGAAGTTTTATAAACAAGAGGGTTTGATGTAAGAAAGAAATCTAGATGATGTGGAATATGGTTAGGGTTATCAGGAATTCTTGTGGGTTCAGAAATCATTTGTGTGAGATCACATGAAATAGCAAATCTTTCTGCACTATGATCAGCAGGATTTTGTAGTAGATGAAAACTGAAGCCAATTAGAGTTATAACATTGAAATCACCTACAATTGAGATATCGCAAGATGGAAATTGAGACAGGAGATAGTCAACTTTCATACTAAGGTAATCGAAGAAGTCTTGAAAGTGCTGTCATTAGGAGATCTATAAATACAACAGTAGAATTTCACAAAATTAGGACCAGAATGTTTAAACCAAATCACGTCAAAATTTTATTTTCTAAGGAAGAAACCCTCTTGCAAGCAATTCTGTCCTTGATGTAGGCACATACGCCTCCTTTATATCGAAAGTTAGAGTGAAGGTGGTATTGAGGAAATTGCAAGTCGGGTGACTCGGAGCTTTCAGAGGAGACTTGTGTTTCAGATAGAAACAAAATATCAGGTTGTAATTGTTCAAGATGTTGGTGAATAGCATTAAGATTAGACCTGATACCGCGGATGTTGCAGTAGTGAATCAGAAAGTTGATACTTTCGATGACCGAGGTCGCTTGGGCCCTGCCCTCCCGGACATCCGAATGGGACAGGATTTTACGCCCGGAATTTATAACCCTAGAAACCACAGCCGTCTTATTTTTTAATTTGGGACTTTTAATCCTTTAGAAAGACAGTGAGGGCGAGAAGGAAGAATAAGGATGAGAATAGATTAAGGATGATGGAAAAGGTAACCGGCAGCCCTTACCGAGCTCAGAAAATCGGAGACCCAATATTAAGGAGCCCATAGTAAGGGTGGTGGTACCTCGCCGGCTGGCATAAAAATAAAAAATATCTGTTATAAAGTCGTTTAAAACTTTATGTCAGATAGGAAAGGAAGAACACTAATTTCATTCCCTTCCAAGAAAGCGGTTTCAGCTTTGAGCTCCTTCAGCACAATCATGGATTCCAACATACATACTAAACATTGTTACTACGCTTGGTGGGATTAAGGATCGGCTGGTCAGGATGATCAGAGGAACTAGTTAGGGCTCTGAAAAAAATTAGTATTCCTATACCGGACACAATACCCCCGAAAAGTTAATGTGTGGCAGGAATTTTAGACAATTCCATAAGTATGGACCATTATTCAACGTAAACTTGTATGCGGACAAAGTAATTTAGAACTGTTGAGAAACCAGATTAGTTCCAGCTGTTAACGTCTAATATAAATTTTGAATTGACATTTGGTATCACTGAAGATTGAACTGTCCTGCTCACTACGTTCCTAACCGTATTATTAGTGGAAAAGTATATTAAATATCCACTACCTCACCTGATATAGCGCCGAACGACTTTTTGTTTGGGGATACAACAATTTATGGGCACTATACATGAACGTGTTAACAATTTGGACGAAACTGTTATTCAAAATATACAGACTCAAAACAGCATCACCCAAGAAATGTTAGAAAACACTGAACTGAATTTTATCACACATTGGGTTACTGCCTTGCAAGGTGGAGGTCTTTTCGAATATCTTATAAAGTAGAGTTTTGAAAAAGTGTATTTTGTTCATTTTAAAAAGTTGGATTTATCAATAAGAATTATAAGGCTAAAGTTCTTAAACTTAAAGTCATGCTATCAAGTAAATGTATAATGTTCTTGTTTGTAGCCCTTAAGTTGTACTTCCTGTCGTTCTTTACGAAGTAGCAATCAGAACTCATGTTTCATAAATTTCGCAATTACAATAAACTTCGAATGATTTGAGCTATTATCATTTCAATGTTTAAAGTGATAAAGTATTTACTTAATAGTTTCAAAGAACACGCGACTTTTCAATCTCATCCTAATTGCTTTGGATTTTCGTTAGAAATGTTGAAGCTAGATTGAAGGAGACTTAAGTTGTTAATATTTTGTGCCTACAAGTCTTAAATATGTTTACAAGTGTTGCAAGAATTTCTAAAGTTATGTCTTCTCACACTCATATAATGCTTATTGGGTTCCATTTATAGTCGTATTATAAGTCAGACCCGCAATAATTTTTTCCATATCCTATATATATATATATATATATATATATATATATATATATATATATATATATATATATATATATATAAATGTTATATTACCTTATTATCGCAAAGAAAGGTAGAAAGGTATCTCTTTTCTTTATAGCAACCATTTCTTTATAAAGAATTATTAATTATTTATCGGAATAAATCTTAAACGTGCAACTATTAACATTAGAAGAACTTATGCTTGTACAATGTTTAACTGTAAATCATTAAATGGTAGTGACGATTTTGATAAAACCTCCTGATGAACTCCTGCATTTGACGTAGAAAATGATGAATCGTTACATGAAAGAGCCAACAGCAATTCAGTACGTTCTAGGACAACATCTGATGGATTCTGGCATCCACTGTTTGACGATGATGGCTAATTAAAAATCATTTTCGAAGTCGCCATTTTATTATTAATGCTTTCTTCTATTTATTCTTAGCTGGAGTCGTACTTGATCGCCATTCTCCACAATTTTTGAGCCGCCTGATATCCGCTCCACCCTCAGCAAGAAAAGTAGTTGACGTTTAACGTAAACAGCATCCAGTGTAACCGTCTGGGTTGGGTAATTGCAAATAATGGGCAATTTTCTTCGGCATCTTGTAGAAACTGTGGATCCCCACATATTGCACTGCGCATTTATTGTTCATATAAAACATGAACAATCTTGAGTGGTTGATATGTTTTGGGTGCAAGCCTACATATCCCCTGTACATCTCAATCTCATTAATTTTCAGTCATAAGGGTGAATATACCCTTCTTTCTTGTCTTAGTGTCATGGAGGGTGACAACGAAAATAAAGGCGGTATCCTCGTTACCCTTCACATTTAACTTTCTTAGCTCCTCACTACATGTTCCATACAGACCGAAAATTAACGCCACTTTAATCATAAGAAACGTATTGTCAGGCGCTTCTGTCAAAAATTTTGACACATCATGCTGCGATAGAATTTTTGATTTTTTTTGTTACACTTTGGAGCTTTAAATATAACTGTAACTTCCAATAATTCGATATATCGACGTTTTCTTTCACTTTCAACGTACTTTTCAACACGGCATATGTCGACCAAAGCGTGGAAGATTTCAGTCTTTCAGCCTGTACTCAAATATAACGATACATAAATAAATGTATTCAGGAAAACTAACCTTTGCATGAAAAAGAAGCAAGCATAACTTCTTCGTCGATATCCCTTATATTCTTTTGAAGTCCTACAAGAATTGAAAATATTGTAGATCTGCTCATATTTGTCTCGTGATTTCAAGGGTAATAAACTAGCAACAGCCTCAAGCGCTAATGCCGATATTTCAGGATGATTTTCATTATTTATTTCTGTTTTCACGCGATAACACCTGACAATATTTTTGTTTACCTATTTTTGTTTAGTTCCTGTAGTGATGGAAACGGCAGTTTGATTCTCGCGCTTGCCATGTATTTTTTAAATAATTTCTTATAAAATGTAATCCAATTACATTTAGTGTCCAAAAAAATGTTACGTATTATTCTTAAAGAAAAGTACGCTTTTTTTTACTTATCGCGTTTCTAATCTCAGCTGCGCCTCGATCAGAAAGATCGCGATTCGCAAAGAAAAATAATACTTTACTTATAATACAAATAACTATCGTTAGCATGCAGTATTACGGGAAATTTTGTTATTACGGGATGAAGGTATATGAAGAACATTTATTATAACATACGTGCAGGACTTCACAACATGAATATTTGTACACATATCCGCTGTTTTATCTAGAACAAAGAGAGCAATATACAATAATTAATCCTAATATTTGGCGCCTGTAACAAATAGAACATAGTACTCGAAATATGTGTATATATTACCCCGACGGCTTAGCAGCTACAACACAAAAGATAAAATGTTAAAAATAAATCAATAAACAAAGTAAAATAAATAAATAGGTAAACATATAGGGTTGTCCAAGAAAAAATTAAATGTCCTTTTTAATATTTTTTTTTGATTTCTTAATCTGTTTTGTTTGAAAGAGAATTGATGAAGACACATCACTAACCTGATATTTTCGCGATTTGTTGAAAAAACAAAATGGCGAACACAGTCAAACTTTAAAACTAATTGGAACTTTTTCGAGTCGCACTGTATTTGTAAATATGTTTGCAAGTTGCTTTACGAAAGCTTGGATATTTTTGAATAGAAGGAGAGGTCGATCATGGAAATAGGTCAAAAACTTTCTGACGTATGGCACGACAAAGGCAAGTACGTTTTAACATATTGACTCCTATTTTCTTTCGATATTCTTTAAACAAAGCTTTATTTAAACAAATCAAACAAAATATTAGGTTAGTGATGTGTCTTCATCAATTCTCATTCAAACAAAACCAAAATCAAGGAAATAGGTTAAGAAATAAAAAAAAATATTAAAAAGGGAAATTCCGTTTTTTTTTGGACAACCCTATATAAACATGTACGTAAATACAAAATTTGGATTATTGGGAACACGAAAATATATATATATATATATATATATATATATATATATATATATATATATATATATATATATATATATATATAATATCATAAATAAATCGATGCATAAATAAGTATGTATGTGTAAATCAGGACCAGTACCGACATATAAGTTAAGGTCGTCGTGACATTTAGCATACTGCGGGTATAAAACAGGCGTTGTTAGCTTAGACCGGTTAGATTTTAGGTCATATTTGTGTTTAGGTTGAATTCTGTTGCTAGTTGATTTATTGATTGTATAATATGGTTTTCGTTTTCTGCAATTATAACTAGTGACTCAATTTTGGTGCCTATACCTGTAGTTTTTCGTTTATTTTGTCTCTGGCTATGTAACCTACAATGTAGTAAGGCGTGATCGGGTGGTCTTGTTAGACCGCATTTGCAGTAGTTTTCTATATTTTTTTTAAAGCAATAGAAGTAGTGTACGTAGGGACCATGTCCTGTGAGTAACCATACTGTTTCCTTGATGTGGCTATACCCGTTACGACTTACTTTATTTATATACTTTTTTAGATCTCGACCTGTACTGCTTTTGTCCCACTCGTTTTGGCAGTTGCGTAGGCTCGTGTCTACCATTTCTTTTTTGTATGTTTTTAATGATTTTTGGACGTTGGCCGTATTCGGTAATGTAGATGTTTTCGTTAACTTATCTAGTAGGTTGGTCTCTATCGTGTCAGCGTGGGCTTACGTCCATCTTAGGTTAATGAAGATGCCATGATTTTGTAGTGTCAAAATGGTCTTGTAGGCTGAAGCTGCCCACAAACTCGTGTGGTGGTAGGATTAAATAGTACGTAATAACGTTAGCGAATCTGGAATAATGAAGACCCTTCGTGGATTTGTGACGTAGTTTTCTACCCATTGACAAGCCTTACACACAGCATACAGTTCGGTTTGCTGCGACGTTCCGTGCGTTGGTAGGGTGTGTCTTGTTTGTTCGATCATGATATTGTTCTTAATTGCCACCCGTGCGGACGAAGCCCTTCCTTCCGACTTAGAGCCATCAGTATATACCGTTATATCATTTTCCTTAGGAGACGAACGTATCGAGGATACCTATAAGCGAAGGATGCACCCTTCAGTGGGTGTCGGTCTGTTTTCTACGCGGATTTGAACTTATTATACAGTCCTTTTGCAACTATTGGTAGTGGGGTACCAACTCCACGATTATTTCGCATGCGTTAGTGGCTGTATTTCTGTATGCTTTAGAAATTTTTAAGGCATAGAGTCTATTCAGTGAGTTAGTATCTTGACTATATGTGAATAGTGGGATCTAATTCCCCATATTTCTACAGCGTATTTAGAGGCTTAATTATACAGTCCTTCGTATAAAGCTCTGACTATCTGGTAGTGGTACGCAACTCCACGATTTTTCGCATGCGTTAGTAAACTGTCTTTCTGTATGCTTTAGAAATTTTATTTATAGAGTCTATTCACGTGAGTCCTGAGTATCTTGACGATATGTGAATGTGGGATCTTATTCCCTGATACTTTCTACAGCGTATGAGTGAGTCAAGTATCTCCTTCGTATAAAGCTCTGGGAACTATCTAGTAGCTCCAATTTTCTCCGATAGAACTGTACTGTATATTTTGAATTCTATTTGCCTCTTTGACGTGGTCATCTGCTGTATTAGTAAGTAGTAGACTTGATCATCCGCTGAAGGCTTTTAATATGGGTGGTCAAGTATTTTGATGCCGGGGAACAATTATTCACTTTATTCAGTGCATATTCGAACCATGTTTCTATAACTAATAGCCACAGGATAGGCCCTAGGCCGGACCCTTGTGGGTATCTGTTGACGGCTATTTCCTGGCGGATCGTCTGCATTATAATTAATTGTCATCCGCGAAGGCTTGCCATAACATCAGTTATGCTGCATTTACCTAGCTTCATTGGATTCCTAATCATAAATTCGAACCATGTTGGCTTAACTGATTACATGGATAAGCCCTAGGCCGGACTTGGATCTGTTGAACGCTATTTCTGCATCGTCTATTTTTATTGTTCGGTTTGCCATAACATCAGTTATTACATAACCTAGCTTCTTTGGGATTCCTAATCTTTATAGTTGGCTTCTGATTAATGGTAGCCAGGCTAAGTTAAACGCATTTCTCAGATTTAATCCTCCCATGAAGCCGAATTGGTAGCATGGATTTATGTCTTGTGCATTATGTAGTAGATTGCTGACTCTATTGCTTGTTTCGTGGATTTTCCCTCCCTGAACCCGAATTGGTACATGGATAAATATGTCGTAAGATTCTAGGAAATGTAGGAGCCTACTTGCGCAGAGTTTGTCTAGTAACATGCCCAGTGTGTTCAGTAACCTAATCGCTCTGCATCTCTTGTTTCCTGGTTTTGGTAACCATGCAGTATTTGCCTTTTTCCATATGTCTGGGAATACCCCTACTTCTAATAGTCTGTTAAAGAGTTTTGTGCACCAGCTTGGCGATACTGCTATTAGTCTTTTAACTATAGACCATGTTATACTATCCGGACCTGGGGCCTTGTGATCTTTATTATTATTTGTAATCCGAACGATTCACATACACACACACACACACACACAACACGCACACACACACACACCACACACATCACACACAATGCTTTTTTTTAGAAAACATTAACCGAAGTCAGTTGTTTTCTTTTCTTTACAACAGTATTAAAACTTTCGAAACAATATTAGGCTACCTTTACTTCAATATTCGTAAACAAATCCATCTAATTTGTCCACTTAATAAAAATTTAATTTGCACTAAAAAGGATACGTACTTACTTGTTATACTCAACACAAAGTTAATATATTATATCGAAACGAATTGCTGTCCAGAGCTTCATTTCTTGCCAATACAATAAGGTTAAACATCAGGTAACGTAAGCTAACCTCCAGCAGTTTTCAATAATGTAAAGGTAAATGTAATGTATGATCGATCCATGGCAACCAGCATAAATATGTTATAGCTACTAACGCGGAAATTACTATCAGTAATCGTAACGTTGCAAGTTTCCATTTTTAACGACATAAAAACAAAAAGGTAACTCCAACTCAAACTTTACTTCAAGACACCGAACTTGCATCACCCAATGTACCATATACACACCATTTTGACACCGTGGCGTAATTCGACTACGCTTCCTTCAATGAATTAACACAAAAATGTAATTAAAACCAGTTGCCAACCATATGCAGGGGAGGCAACTTAAAATACGACATCCATCCAATGGAATGCGGAAGGCACGGAAAAGACCTGAGATTCCCGTTACGCATAAAACAAAAATTGATGTGGCTAAAAACCTATTATAGATGATAAAAATATATACACTGGTATTCGTAATTATATAAACTAAGGAAGAAAATATCGATATAATCCACTAAAGTTTAATTATTGAAAGAAAAAAAAATACTACAATATGCCTAAATATATAAAAATAATGAAAATATGTAATCACAAATAACACAATTAATTAATCAAAAACTTGCATTACGGTAACGATAGCCAAAAATTGCCACGCTACAACCATTAGCTGAAAGCGTCCCAAGTATATGTGTTAAGGACTAGTTTAAGTGACTCAACAAACGTAAACTCGTAACTGTAACAATAAGTCTCACGAGACACATTGTCAAGCTAAGTAAAGTGCTGCAGGAATTGCCATAAGCTCTTATAAAGTGGGGAATGCAAAGTGTAAAAAAACAAAAAAGTGAGCCACTATTTCGTAGGTACGGCTTCAAATCTCCTATACAAAACGATAGCTTGCGTTAGGAAGCCAAGCTGCTGACCACTAACCTGCAACACTACAATATATACAACTATTCATGACACTTGAAATTCAAAATGTATTAAAGATGTCAAAATAATCTCTACGTTTATATATTTGAAAGTTACTAAACTATTCAATATTGGCCTGTTTTCAATTGTTCAAATTTCACAAAATTGTTTCAACATCTTAGTAATTTTAATAGATAGTATTACTACTGGCGAAGATCACCGTAAGTGTTATCGAAACGTTTAGATTGTATAACTTAAACATACAATTACACCATGTAAAAAACCTAAAAAAGATAAATATTTTAACTCAATAATACGTTTACGTCCCAAGCTAGCTCATCCTAACCTATTCGTCGGCAGGTATATCGGACATCTGGACATAAAGGAACGTTGACTAATGACTTGTCTGGGTCTCAAATTACTTAATTTGTAAAATTGTAAATTTTACCGAATCCGTCACTGGATTTAAGGTGGCAGTAACGGTATAGTTTACTACGAGATTCGGTGCACCACGTTTAGGCGATATTTTGTAAAGTCATTGTATTGCTACAAGCTAATTACTCTTATGCAAAGACTGAGGCAACTAACTAATTAATTTTACTTTTTTTTTTTATCAGTTTTAAGAATTTTGAAAATTAGAGTTAGGTCTACATAACATATAAATTAGAATACTCAGACACGAAATAACCAATTAGAAGGATGTTGTACTTCTTTTTCTTATTTTGTACAATTGTTAATAATTAATTTAAAAACTACTTGGACTACATAACGTGAATAAGACCAAGAATAACTCAATAACACATTTACGTCCCAAAGTGGTCCATAATAACAGGTTCTTCGGCAGGAATATCGGAAATTTACTTCTAGGGCTATTGTCTCAAATCAAAATGATAACTTGGAAAATAATAATTGTTACTACGTGAGAACACCTCAATAAATGAATTTATTTTAATTTTAAAAATAAAATCATTCGGATTGTGAAGTTGACCGTAAGAACAACTAAAACATCTTAAAATCTCCTCAAAGCGTCTTCCAGACAGAGCACCATGAAGAATGGGACAGTAGTAAAGGGTCTCTCTTCTTTACGGATAGAAGGATATTTATATTGACCTGTAAGATGCACAATGCTAAAAAATGCTTGAGTTCAGTCATAGTTATTGATCTAATAGATCGATGTCGGTTTGCTGTGGGGTCGGTTGCTCTTCTGTAAAATATCAGAATATGTATTTATAGAATTGAGTATTATGTTCATTATTTCCTCATCCCAGAGCTTTTCAAAACATTCAATAGAGGATGGTGTATTTTCAAGTAACACTATTGTCAAAAAAAAACCAGGAATGTCAGCTACAGTATCACACCACTCATCTTCATCATCAACGGTGTTATTTTCAAGTTCAACATCATTTTGCTCTGTAAGCGATTCATGGGTATCAGTTGTATCTGAATCGACGTTATACGACAAAATATAAACATCATTAGTAATCTCCGTTTTTATTTATTATTTTATGGTTTAATTTTACTTTATCTAATTCAATTCTATACTATTTCAAAAGAATGGGTACTTACCAGACACTTATGATTGTTTACGAATTATTATTACACAAAATTAGCTAATCATTAGTAGGCACCACGTTATTTATTAAACAAATGAGGTTAGGGTAATTGTTTCACCAAAAGTTCTAGTAGGACATGCTTCGTAATTTTATGTTTTCTCGTGGGACACTAACCATCTATGTAATAGGAATACCGTAAAGGTTTGTCGGCGTGTGCCGTCTTGTGTCAGCATATGAATATTTATATGGACAGCGTACGCCGTCTCGTCCCTGCTAACGGGACGGCAGATGCCGTCTTGTCCGTGAATGTGTTAATGCTTTTGGATTACGACATAAGTATGGCAGTGAGGTGTTGTGCATGCAGGAAAATGTAGATTCCATTTTCATGCATGCATTAATATTGGATAAATAACAACATAAGTAGGAATTTTTTTATAATTCTGAAATGATAATGGTCGCGTAATAATGCAAAATCCAATTTCTCAAGTTTTAATAATCTGTAACATCATTGCCTTTTAAATGACGGTTTCACTTGAATTACGACAATGTTAACAACTTAAATATTTCCTCTATATCAAGTTTAAAAGTGCACACATAGAATAAACTTCAATTTATTTACCTTAGAACAACAAAGAATTTCCAGATTGTATGAAAATTAACTGCGAAGTAGACATTTCACCATATTTGGTTGATAAAACACAAATTTAATCAATTAATTAATTACCTTTGTGTAAGCTTTTTAGGAAATAAATAAATGTAAATTATCATCATATTTAACTTTTTCTTTGGGCACGATTACACATTTATTACAAATTGGAACAATTAAACAAATTCAAAATTCAATTTGATATTTATGATTTATATGGTCAGATATCAAAGCAATAAAGTTCAATATCAATTGAAAATTTTATACTGAAAAAATCATTTCAGTAATTATTAAATATGAGGTGTTCTCGTCCCTATTAAGGAAAGGGCACTGAGAAAAACTCTAAATTCCGTTGGTATATTAAATAAATTGCACACGATGTTAACTCGTCCAAGCTAAACTTAATTCTTACCTCTAAAAACTAGTATTAACTGCTTTATGCATTAACAATGTTACTGCATGGCTAGGAAAGTGCGTTGGACTTTGATTGTTGCATAAATCGCTGAATATAAAATAAATAAACTTAAATGCATTTTAAATAACCCTAATTGACCTCGTGTCCATCACACTTCCCTTCCTTGAGGAAACAAATCATATTTGTGACTTCGTTTGGGTTTTTGTTTTCATCCACTTTATAAGGGTCCTTTAAATAATTCGTGGAATTTGTTCACACGCGCGTCGTTTTTCACGAACACTTGGTAATCAACCTTAATATTAACACTTTTACAATTTTTTTCAAAAGCTGTTTCACTACGTACTTTGAAATCTAGGAGGTTATTTTTAGCATCATTCCATGCTCTTTGTAGTGGTCAAAATTGTGTATCGGTTCAGTTACTTTACAAAAATTTGATGGCAAGTTACACTTCGTACCAAATACTAATTCGTGTCGAGTGTAATGAGTTTCCGTATGAACGCTATTGTTATATGAAAAACACCAATAAGGTAACTACGTACTGCACGTTTCGGAATGATCTTGAACCCCAAGATGTTTGTGAGAACTTTCTATTGATCCTAACGATACATGATGTTACGGTGTGGAATTTAATTTTTCTATTTTACAACTTTCGACGGAAGTGAGACATAAATTCGGTTCCCTGATCTGCCGCAATCTTTTGCGGAATTCCATAACCTAAAATAAAGTTATTTACGAAACTTTAGCTAAAGTAACTGATTATTTATTTGAGAGTGGGTATCATTCGATGAATTCTGTTAATTCGCATTGTAAAGTTAAAATATATTTATTATCAGACTGGTCCGATTGTAATAGTTCAACTAAATTGAGATGATTTAATGTTACAATACTTACATTTTTGACAAAGATCACGCCTTTTAACGAAATTTGCGGCAACTTTCCGTAATCCTATCCAGAAATAATAACGTTTTATGTTATTTACTATTCTGTTTCGTGATTAACATATATAGTATTGGCCTTTTTATCGTATACGAGATTATTGACTTTATAAGATTCCCTGTCATCAGAATTCTTACCTAGCTTCAAAGTTTCATATCCATTACCAATTAATAATTCGTCGCTTTGTTCTGGTGGTATCAGAAGTTCGATAATACCAATGTGAACAGGTCTACTATCCTGAACATCGTAACTAGGACTGCTTTCACTTTATGTGTTCCTTTTAATACAACCAAGTGTTGGTTACCTTGGTTTTCAGAAAGACAAATAAACATTAAAAGGTTTCATACATATATTTGCTGTATGTTTATAATGTTAAATAACTGGAATTTTAGGCTAAAGAGTATACACTACAAAATATTGAATAGTAGTAAGAAAATAGTACACTTTTTGCATAAAGTAACGGAGCAGATACCCCGGCTAGCCTCAGTGCAACTCACTCGTCTAACAGGTTCTCGACTAAGATGGTAACTAGGGAAAAAATGTTAAAGGTACAGGTAGATGTAGCCAAGTAACGCGGAAAAAAATTAAAGCGAATATCATCAAAAAACGTCAGAACATTTTCCTCAATAAGTTTCTGAACTGCGGTAGCGGAGATAACAGTATTGAAGTTTGCCTGTAAAAATGCATATAAAAGACCGTTTTACTACTTTTTCATACACTTTCAAAGGAATAATAGTATATGTTTCGAGTTCAGATATATTGAAATAACGTAGATTATTTCCGGGACCAAAAAGATCGATATTTTCAAGTTTAAACGGATTCCTGGGTCTTTCAATCCTGTGAATAAGTACTAAGGTTTGAAGGTATGTAGATATTGTTACTAAATTTAAATATTAAAATCGCAAAATAATATTCTAATCAGTTTTTCTTAATGAAAAGAAACTAGAATAAGGGGTTTTTCTTCTTTTTACATTCTTTAAAAAAATATGGTTTTACTGAGAACAGGGACAGACCGGCGGTCCTGCTGACGATAACGTTGGCGGCTTGAATGGTGGTGTTGACGGTGGTGGCAAGCTACTATACCTTGCCTTAACATAAAGGGATATGTTAGGATTTCAATCGAAACTGCGAGTGATTTTCGTAGTATTGGGTTATTATTTATATAGGAAACAATCGTCGGTTGGGAGCCTAGTAGTGAATTTTGATGGAGAATGGAACAGCACTTTGTAACAACCTTTTTTTGTGGTTGTATTAAAAAATACGTTAATCTAAGATCATTAATTTATTTGGCGTAAAAATTGAGAAACGCAACTTAAATTGCATTTCATAGAACATATATTTTGGGTGTAATAGTATATAAATAGATATAGTTCCCTTTCTTTTAAAACTGGACTCCGAGCATTGTGTGCCGCGCACTGCGTGTCAACCTCTTGAGGGGGGATTTAGAGAAGCAATTCTGAAAGCCTCTATTTTTTCTTCACTTGCTGCAGAATGTTTGAGCAGTAAGTCATTGTTATAATGGTTTTTACTTAATTTTTTATATAGTGTGCCATCATATTTTGGTGGTAAGTTTGTTTTTTCTCATTATATTCTAAAAGCTAAAGCCTTTGCTTTTTTAGGCACCTCTTTTTTACCACCTTTTAATTTTTTAATTTACACTTTTCAAGTATGCAATTTTTTAAGTACTTACTTTTTAAGTACGCCCTTTTTTAATTAATTACCTTGTATACTTAATAATTTTTAATGGCAAGTTTTACTTAAGTACTTATTTTCGCAAGTTTCTCTTCATTCAAATAACAAGAATACAATAAGTTTATTGGATTGAAAATTTCTACAAAGACATAGTTGATCGCGTTATTACAAGACTCGCAAGGACGTTGTGAAACGCTATCATTCTAGCTGACCGTTCCTTATCCATATTAAACACTGGAAGCTGTCGTTTGGAAAATTGTTATACAGAGGTATTTATATAGTGGTGAATTTTTTTAGTTTTTAAGCTTAGCTTTAAAAAACCTTTTTTTCTTTCCTCTCCTTATTATCCATAAATTTGGTAAATAAATTTAATTGCATATTGTTATTTTTTGTTATTACTAGAAAGCTTCTAAAGTTCATTAAATAGGTTTTGTTATTCCTGTCAAAGATAACATGGTGCCCGAGAATTCATTTAATTATATTTTAAACCTAATACATAATTTTTTTATTAATTAGGCATAAATAAACTAATGAAGCTATTGCAACGCAGGCAGTATTTCAGGTGCGTAAATTGAACCCTCCCTATCTCAATCTACTGATGAGTCAACGGTACTTTATTTTATACTTTAATTTATTAAGGTTACAACTTATATCTCGTGATAACGTTTTCCAAGGTATTTAAACGTTTAGAAGAGGCTAGTTTACGTGAATAAATTAAGTTTTGAAACAGGTGGGCGTGAAAACTGAAATTTTTTTTTATTTCAGAGCAGGCAATGAAATGTAATCGGAACTTTAACTCAATTTAATATTACGCGATTTCTAATCTCTCGATCTTTATATCAAGAAATAATTCTCGAATTCTGGTCTAGTTTAAAATGGTCAATCTTATCAAACCATTAAAAAATCAGTACAAATTGGATCGAATTGGCTATGGATATCTAAGACACGCGACGCATAGTCTGTAAAGTAGACATGGTTGGTTACAGTTGACCTATTCTGCATAAAGCCATGTTGATGTAGTGATATATAATTTTTTACTTGAGCATATGTATGGTAATAAAGGATTATTTCATTTTGAAAAATTTCACAAAATAGTTATCGTCCTATAAGTAGATATCTCTGCTGGATCGCCACTCTTTAAAGCTGGGCAGATTTTGCTAATTTTTCAAACATATGGGAATTAATTTGTTTATAGGGATAATTTAAAAATAACACTGGTCAGCATTGGTTTTGGTGTCGACAAGCTATTAATTTGTTTTGAGTCTAGTACCTCAACTGATTGTATTCGTACTAACTATTTCGATTTCCTACGGGTAGTTTACTAGATATTGACTTCGATAGAAAAAAGCAATTTTTCCTTAAAAAACAGAATTTATTACGTTATTCTATGTTATTCTATACAACGAAACCTCCTTTTTCGTGATTGTCGTGAGTGACGTGTAGTAGGATAGTGACGTTGTATGCGTCAACAATAATCAGCGATCATGTGTTGATTCCATCTGGCTTGGTATCTCTCCTCCATAGTTTTTAGGTTCTGGTGGAACCCCTCTCCTTGTTCTTCACTATAGGATCCAAGACTATCTGGGAATCGGTCAACGTAGACGTTGTTTCTTCGAAATGACTCTCACTTTCATCCTCATTGGTGCTTGCTAGAGACGATGGTCCCGGAATAGGAGAAATTGTTGGATCTGGTACAGTCTCTCAAAAAATTTTGGAACGAGCACGTTCTCAGAATGTGGTAAGGGTCTTCTAGCCGATTCGAGGTCAGGATAACTCATTTTATTTAAGTTGACGCCATGCAACTTAACTCAACATAAGTAACAATCGTCAACGTGATTTTTTTGGTTCCTGTCATTCCATTGGGACTCCGAATCTCATACGACTTCTTTGACCACTGACGTACTGTCTCAAATGTTTATGGCACAGTTCACAAACAATTTCGGGTATCCACGGGTTGCAATTATACACAATTTTTAACTTATAGTAAGAAAAATATGCACTTTTTAGAAAATTCGTTATAGGTTTTCTACACTTTTTAAGTGTGTACTCACCGCAAATGTAACAAAACACATTAGGGTTATATAACAGTTTCTGCGCGATGGAGACATCTGCGAACGTACTGATAACTGCATATATTTACAAGTGAGGTTAGAGTTAAAAATGTACTTAGGAAAAATGTCAACAAAATATTTTCAGTGTTGCCCATGCATACTTCGTTTAGAACTTATTTTTGTAACTATTAAATTACGAACTTATCATTTTTACAGCTAGTAAACGAGGAAATATAAAGTTGGTTTTCCGTGATACTGTCTAGTATGGTATTCGAAAAAAATAATGTTTGAATTAATTTCTTGGAAAAACCGTTGTTCTTGGAAATTTGGAAAATGGTATTTTAAATTGAAACACACAATCCGTTGAAGAAAAATCTGAACGCAGCCAATTTGGTTGGAATGGACGTAATGAATTACGTGATCTGTGGTAGTTGGTTTCTTGTAAGCACTGCTCTGTAAACTATTATCTTATTTGGTTAATGCTAAATCAATGAAATTAATGGCATTGTCCACTTCTTTTTCTAAGGTGAACTTTATATTATGATGAAAAGAATTAAGACAGTTTAGACACCGAATCAAGTCTCTTTCATCTCCATTGAAAATTACCATGTCATCTACATATCTGTTGTCAAAAACAAACCGTTCTTTAATGAACGGATTTTGGAAAAAACGTTATTCCAGTTCAAACATGAAAATTTTAGAAAGAAGGGGGGAAAGGTAACCCAGTTATTTGTTGATAAGACTTTTGATTGAAAATAAAAAAATTGTTGATGGCAAATTTTAAGCCAGTCTCCGAGGAAACAGCATTCATTATCTGATAGCTGCGAGTTGTTGAGATAATTGTTAACCCTCATGCAAATTGGAAATTTAAATTGCATGAAAAGCAGTACAACAATGCGCGTTTACGGTTTGCGCATGTGATACTTGTTTGCCTATGCGTAGGACTAATTGAAAGGGCGAAATCCTCATTATTGTTGTAGAATAATAAGTAATTTGGTGCTCAGTTAACTATTGTTTTTAATCGATAAATTTGATATAAGTATAAGATATAAGGTATAAGACATAAGTTTGAAAGTGACAGTTGTGTTATTTTAATTTAAAACGGTGTTCACACGTAGTGTTGTAAAAACGTATCAGTGGAACTTTTGTAAGTAACTGTTATAATGATAGAACAAGTAGGTGTGAGTACAAGTGGTGTTCGAAATCTGAGGGTTAGACTGTCAGCTAGGTATGTGAACATTCATAATACTATTTTTCAATGTCTGCTATAACTTTGCTATAACTGCACACGCCGAAACAACGTCTGCGTTAACATTTTAACGAAGAGATTGGAAGCAACTTTTGTATCTATGTAATTCATAGGTAGACGTAACTTAACGAAAAACAATAATCTATATGATTGATTGCACATTACTATTCAATGGTAAATGTTCACTTGTACATAAATAACAATTATTTTTTATTAAGTATTTTAAGTATTTTGTGATGAATGTTAAATTCATAGTGCAACGTTTTTTTCACTGTTTAGTCAACACCAAGGCGATCAGAGAGCTTACCTGCAATTAGGAAAGATGGCTGAATGGCTGATTTTATTGGTGAAGATGAGTTTGAAGAACTGCCGACGCTGATGAGGATGTATGGGTTCCACCGCGAGATAACAATGAAACGTCCGACATTGAGGATATTGTAAATGATCTGCCTGAAGTAGAAATTAACGAACGCGAAAATGAGGAAGAAGCTGAAGAAGACTAAGAGTCAGAAACCGTGCAATGCTATATTCGCCACCGAAATGCATTCGAGAATAATTCGGGAGACCAATAGAAAGGAAATTCAGGTAACTGATCCATGGAACCATACGCAATCCAGTTCATCACTAAATGTGTGGCAAGATCTTACAACTACAGAATTCTTGTAACAAAAAAATAAGCATTTTATTATTTTCCATGCATTTCAAACCAGAGAGTTGTGACGAGGGTAGACAATAGTCCGAGATCAGCCACTATTACAACGCAACTAAGGCTGGTGTTAACATAATGGATCAAATGGAGACTGATTTGGGATAGCAATTAGATCCAGTACTGCAACTACCCGACCCGAAAGTTAGGGATATAACAGGTAGGGCTAAACATACTGGGGTGTGCAATGTTTGTAGTCACATTCACAAAAGACGTCGTAAGACTAAAAAATCTTGTGGAGTCTGCTCAAACACATTTATGATTAGCATGTAAACACGGTCACGCATTTCCGTCAAATCTGTCCGTCTGATCCAAGTAACTAACGCCTTAATATTTAAAAATTGCTACATAGAATGTATGGATAATGTGTAGAGAGTACCGGGTACCCTAGTAGCTCGGTTAAAGATCATGTGTAATAAAATTTAAGAAAAAAACCTAATTCGAATATTTTCTCTTCGCAAAAGAGCTTTAGGAGCTACCATGGATGAAAAGTACCAAGGTATCCGTGTTGGTCGTTTGAGGGTTGATAAGGTCTAAGCACTCCAGCCTTTTAGAGAATGAGCAAAATCACTGGAGTTGCTGATGGAATAAAGAAATTGAAAATTGTTATGCTATTTCATCGACGATCGTTAAGCCAGTTAAAAGTTTTAGAAATGGGAGTCCCTCTGTAAGCCACAATAGGTCTATTCGGGGTGTCAGGTTTTTGAATTTTAAGAAAGCATACAGAAGTAGGGTTCACGATAAGTAACTTTGAAAAATAAATGTTAAAGCATTCTAACAGAATATGGTGGTTGGATGATATAAATTTCTTAATTTTGACTCTGTGGTAGAGCTTGGGTGTGTATGCTTTTTTTGAAGTACCACTGCAGTACAAATTCAGGATGAATTGGTACCTCTAAGAGACATATTTTGCTGATTCTTTTCTGATTTCTTCGAATGATGCCCTTTTCACAAGTCTAATCTCATACAGCATTTGTCAAATTTGTTTTACAATACGCCCTTGTATCTAGGAATTGTTGTTACGATCCAGCTTCTTCATTAGAATAACATTATTGCTTTACTGAAATTATAATTTGATACTTCCTTCGGGTGAATTAATGATAAATTTGTATTTGGTTGTCTCCCGTGTAGTAATTCACCAGAGGAACGACCTATGCCAGAATGGAGAAATCGTTAAATCTTAGTAGGAAAGATGAAGGTTTACATAATAAATAATCATTTATTATAAAATTCATGGGTTCTCAATATATATATATATATATATATATATATATATATATATATATATATATATATATATATATATATATACTGAACTTATTAACTCCCCCACAAACTCTAGATTTTGGTTTTAAATTATATTTATTAAATTAGATTTATTATTTATATTAATATTCTAATTATTTTTGTTAATATTACTCAAACTAACTTTTAAAAACAGTCGCATGTAAAGACTCATCAAAGGGGATAGGGATCAAAATTTAGAAGAAACTTTATTTTTAAAATGATAAAATAAATGATTATTAATTTGAATTATATTAAGATTTTGAATATAATAATCATAGTTAATTTGATTAATGCACATTGAGTTAATGTCCAATTATGTTTTATCGTATCTAACTTGTTCAAGGAAATTGAGTTATAAATTTTAATTCGCATTAATATATGTGTCACACCCTGTACATAACAAAAATTCTTCAAAAATGCATACTTGGGCATGCGCTGTGAATACGCAAACATGTGACTTTTGATTACAATAAAAAGTGAAATTCGACATACATGTAAATATAGATACGTTTGAATTTATTCAATATAATATTAACAATTTAAAATTTTAGAACAAATAATATTCTCTTTGGACATGCATACACGTTGTTGCACATAATGATTGTTACAAAGGATGAAATTATGAACACAACAATAAAATATCAATGTCAACAATAAAGTACTCACATAAAATGTCCTCCTTTTTTTGGTTACTGCTGCTGAAGTTGATTGTAGAAAACAGCTCCTTCGAACTCCAACTCTGCTCCTCGAACACCCAAATTTTCTTCAATATTAACAGCTTATACGTTTAGGTAAGTTTCACTAATGTTATTATATTTTTGATGAATCCTTATTTTTAGGATCATCACACTTCTTATTATTTATTTCAAAATAACTTTTGAAAAGCATGGATAGTTTGAAGGATATTATAAATTAAACACACTTCCAGTAAATCAGGTGTATAATGATAACACGAAGAGAACACAATTAAATATTCATAACAACGTAAACAAAATAAACAAACAATGTCGAAACTGCGGAAATATTTTCATTAACTATCGATAACGTCCGATTTTGATTTTTTAAAGAGGTAAACTAACCTTAATTTAATTATTTCCCGACAAAAGACTATCACTTGTTTCTATAACACTTCCGATACTAAAATCGCACTTTGTTTTTAACGAAGTGACGTTATTTTGTTTAAAAATAATTTCACAAAAAAAAAATTTGGCAACATCTTACTTTAGCAAGCTGTTGAAACAGGGAAAATTAAGAGAGATTGTAAACCTTCAGCACTTCTATTTATATGATAATGGATAGCGACCAAAATCTTCGATTGTTCTCAATAGTTACCAAGAATATTTCCTAAATTCTGATTGGCTAAAGCAATTTTTACATTACGATATAATTTCAAAACCCCATAACTTTTTCCCCCTTAAACCTTTCTTAAAACTAATAACATTTTCATAATCTACATAAATTTCTCTATAATTTAAAACCAAACATGAACTAATTACTACACTTAATAACTAAGCTAATTTTCACACTGAATTATTGATTTTACGCTAATTTTATGTATTTTACAGGCCTGGAAATGATTTCCACATGAATATGGGATGCTACTACACCTAAATATTCATCTTTTACATGCCTACGGCCAATTTGAAAGGAAAATTATTTTAATTTTTCCAACACTCTTAGAAACTAAATTTGACAAAATGGACACAAATATAGTGAATTGTGACGTGAAATTGAGGCTACTTTACTATTTTTTTGCCTCTACCAATTTATTTTACACAAATTGTCTCAATATAAAATAGTTTTTATATAAATTTTAAGTGAGGAAATAACATAACCTCATATTGTTAATACAATTTTCAATGTAAAATTTCACACTCTTAACCACTATAACTGTTTGTGAAAGTGTTTAAACTTAATGTTCATGTCTCAAATTAATTTATTTTAACACTTTCGTAGGTTCATAAGTTCTTCTACGACTAGTGTCGAAATGTTGCAAATCACTAGTTTAAGGTCTTTAAATGTTGATTAAACACAATAATTCCAGAGCTGCTGCTTAATTTATGTTTTATAGTTACTCACTAATGTACTTGTTCTGTTTTTTCGTAATTTTAGCACTGATATACGTTTATCACACTAACACGAAAGTTTTCATGATTCTTGGCTGCGTACATTTGAATTGTGACATTGATACCAGCCTATATCTAGTTTTTAACATTAGTTTTGTAAACTACAACTTGTCTTACATGTCGTCAGGGAACATTATGTTTAAATAAACTTATTAACTAAATAAAAACTTGAATTAAATCATAACGATAACAAACATACCCTATACTTCAATGTAATGTGCTGTCGATTATACTCATATTAACATTATATTAAGAAATATTTAAGTTTACATACATCTCAATGTTTATTAACCATTCTTATCTAGAATTATATAATGATATGTACCAAATTGTACAAACTAAAGAAATTATTCACTATGTGACTTACATAGCTACTCGAATGTAATTTAAATCATCTCAACTATATATATATATATATATATATATATATATATATATATATATAAATTGACAGTTATTACAAAACTGTATATTGACAATTCTAACAAAAAATAATGCAGTCAAGGTAGATAAAGTAGACGCTATGGATAACTGAAATCATTTGTGTATTGTGGTTCCAACATCTTCCAGCAGATTCCGAATTTACCTTCCATAACGATCAGGTGGTATAACTTAACGTCCAGATCTTATTTTAACTTCAGGTTGTAGGTTTCTGGGGTTTGCGGGTAACTCAATTTCCGATTTAATTTCTAATGGAAATATTCGTTGTATAGAGCGTATTAAGAGCATCTCTTAATACTTGAACATATCTTCACCTCTTTTGTAGACTAATTCTGCCTATGCTATCTAAAACGGGTTTTCATTTGCTGATATACTATGCAAGAAAGATATGTGTGTCAGAGGTCCTAATTGGTCGTTCATTGCGTAAGTCAAACGCCTCGAATTTATAGCAGCCTCACAATCACAAACTATTGTAGACAGCTCTCCGTAATTCCAGTTTCTTTCATTATCCTTACTATTCTCTCCCACCATCCTCTTCACCAAGCTGGTGTAGGTGACATCTGCTTCCATTGTATCCGTTGTACTGAAGAGAATTTCGTCCCAATTTAGCTCGTCGAGTTGATTACTGGTACTTCTGAAGTACTGGATAATAATAGATAATGGATATTAGTAGAAGACGGACACCATGCGCCATCTTGGATTTTGACGTCACTTCCGGTTTTATATGCCCACGTGGGGGACCGGATTTTCCACCCTTATTTTTACACGCTTACGTGTGAGACCGGATTTTCCACCCTTATTTTTGCACGCTCACGTGGGGGACCGGATTTTCCACCCTTATTTTTTACTCGCTTACGTGTGAGACCGGATTTTCCACCCTTATTTTTATATACCCTCGTGTAGGACGCATTTTTTTCACCCCTATTTTTACACATCCACGTGTGAGACCGTATTTTCAACCCTATTTCCATCCCTAATTATTTTTATACGTGTACGAGTGAGACAGGATTTTCGTCCCTATTTTACACATCCACGCGCGACACTGTGTTTTCAACCCTAATTATTTTTACTCGCTTACGTGTAGGATTTTCATCCCTATTTTTGCACATCCACGTGTGAGACCGTGTTTTCAACCCTAATTATATCGCATACATGAAGGACCGTATTACCCTTATTTTATTATTTCTTTGGGAGTCTTATGGCTGTATTAAGGACCTTTTGACAGCTAGGACTTTTGCTAACGTGAGGGACTGGTTCTGGTCTTGACTTGTATTTAGGGGTGGGGACTGTATGTAGAGCTAGGGCTGGAACTTAGGGCTGGTCATGGTTTAGAACTGTATTTAGGGGTGGGGGGCTATATGTAGAGCTAGGGCTGGAACTTAGGGCTGGTCATGGTTTAGAACTGAATTTAGGACTGGAGCTTAGGGGTGGTCTAAGGATAAGTCTTAGAGTTTGGCCTTGGTGGTGGAGCTAGGGTTGGAGTCAGGTCTTGGTGGTGGAGCTAGGGTTTAGAACTGTATTTAGGGGTGGGGCTGTATGTAGAGGTGAGGATATGTCTTAGGGTTATTTCTGATGGTATTAAGGTCCTTCTGGTTGTAACCCTGGGGGTTAGGCAGACACATACGCCTACAATAATTGCATAATTAATAAGATATTATTATTTAGTCTATTGCTTTAAAAGGGTTAAATGCTATTGGAGAAAACGTTTCTAATAAGGAGATGAGATAGCATCTGTGTTAAGGATTGATCTTGCGTGGGGGAAATTTGAATGACAGTAAAATGTAATTATAGAACACTTATTTTATTATCATAATTAAAAACCCTCAGTGAGCTATAGAAAAATTACTGCCATTCGTGTACTGAAACAAAAAAACATTTTTATTAAGTTAATTACATAACAGTTTGTCTTTTCTTAAACGATTATTAAAAAACATAGTGTTACCTGCATTGAAAATAATATCCATACGTCCGTTAAAAAATGTACGCCTTAATATTTTTTAAAGAAACTTAATGCTTGTGTTTTATAACTGTAATTAAAAATCTGTAAATAAATAAAAGGGTTAATACCACACTTACCATATCTGTACTTAAAGAACGTTTTCGAGGTCCTGATTTATGCGTGATGGTCACCGCTTTTGTGTTATCTGTCAACTAAAAACTTTCTAGTTGTGTAAAAGCCAGCTATAATTAGAGTGTAAAATATACAACCTCATTGTCTTTATTGCACTTACTGGAAATCGTATTAACCTTTCTCTTAAAATAAAATTGTTTTGAAAATATTCCTATACGGATACACAAATTGTTTTATAAAACCATATTAAGTGTTTGGAATGTTTAAAATTCCATAACATTTTGTAGTAAGAAATCACTGTTCACGTTTACTTTTAACTAATTACCGTGTAATTATATAACTTTGTTTAATTTAATAGTCTAAAAACCAATATAAATGATTAATATAATTTCTAAAAAATATTATTAGAGTTGATATGCCGTTTTATTTCAAGTAATTGTTTTCAATATATATAAAATGTGTAAGTGGACCTGTATTATTTGTTGTAACCTTCTACTTACATAAATTCAACTTATACACGAATTAATAACGACCTCCACTAACTAGATTATAACACAATCGCTATGTAGCGTATTTTTTTATTTACACTCGTACTTCTATAAACTATTAATGCTCCATTTTAATAGGGTGATCAACTATCTGAAAAGGTTTACTGTTAAAGTATACGATGAAGATCGTTTGAAGCAAACCTTGTATTATTCTTATATACGAATGATATTTCAAAAAGTACTAGTATAATCTAACATGAAGGTTTATAAATCTATCATCCAGACAAGGAAACAGTTTTAAGACCAAATAAATGTTATCTGTAAGGCAGACAATGCTATTACATAAGACGTTTTACACTAAAACGTGGTTATTCACATTGATGGCGTGGAAGTTGTACGTAATCTATTTTATTTTCAAATTTCATAGACATCACCATCATGAATTTGAAGTGTACATATCGTTTCTTGAACGTTATATAACCATATAACAGAAGCTTAATACCCTTGATACGTTTATCAGACATTATTAAGCACAGGTTAGCTCTAAATTAAATGGTTTCAACCTCTCTGGGAATGCTCTACATTAAAACTTTAAGTCTGCTGCAAGTGCCGTATTCACTTTCTTAAATTTTATCATCTGTTTCGAAGCTGTAAACGTTTCTGATCTAAACATAATCTTCAATACTGTGATAGGTATCAGCAAAACACATTAGCTATTAGTTTCACCTCTATATTAACTTACATAGCAAGCCTATCACTAATAAATCATCTAGTCAAAAACTGATTAAACATAGACCACGCAGGTATAGCAACAAGCTTCAATTAAGCTCTTAGTCACACAAGTGGCCTACAACCATACAATCGACTAGCCGCTAGCACGAGGTCAACGAACCGTACGCACAGCCCTCGCACTCTCAGTACGCACACGTCCGTCACGTACGCCACGCTCACGCCACGAACGTACGCACGCTCACGTACAAGCTACTACGCGTTCGACGCCTACGTACGTACACGTATGCGACACACACACACACACAACACACACACACGAGAGGCGAAAACACGCTAAAGCGAAAAACTTGTAAACTTGCAAACATGAATCAAGACGGTGGAGCACCGCTAGAAAAAACAGGTTTATTAACAAAACCGAAGGAAAGCTTAACGTTTTGAAAATATATTATTATTATTATTATTATTATAAACAACAATACATCATTATTATTTAATAACATGCTTTATCGGTTTTCTTCTTCTTCTTGAACCGTGAGTCGTCCTCATCATCATCATCATGATTTTGAGATTTGCCCTTCCCCCCTACCTCATCGCTCTTCTTTCTCTTCTGTGAATCATCATCTTGGATGTGAGATACATCCAGCTCAACCACGTCATCGCTTTCATCATTATCTTGAACGGTTATGTTGTAATAGTTTATTAACAAGTCAGTAAAATCTCTAATGTCCGCTGATGTTGGCTCATAAACAGGAGAATACATTATAGTAATGCTCACTCGATGACAGTTACACTTTAAAGAGCGAAACACACGAGAAACGAGAACGCAGCTAGCTTTGGGTCTTGTGCGCAAGCGTACTCGTCAATGTTAGGTAGAATCGGACATCTTCGGGGATGTCTGAAGTATTGACCTAACCACACTCTAACATAGCCCCTGGGGCATGTTTTATAAATCTAAACGCCTCTTTTATGGTCGAGGTATTTTATCCTAAGCCAGAACGCAGCTAGCCTTTGGTCTCTGTGCGCAAGTGTGCTTCGTTCAACAGTTCGGGTAGTTAATCGGAGCGTATTTTCTTCAGGCGGACTGTCTTAGAGTATTGACCATAACCACACTCTAACATAGCCCTGGGATAGTTTATAAATCTAAAGGCCTCTTTTATGGTCGGTATTTTCCCTTGACGCCAGACAGCCAGCTAGACTTTGGTCTTGTAAAACCTCGTAAAGTGGCGTTAGATATGACATCTCGGGATGTCTGAGTGATTGACTAGTCAACTCAACATACCCGGGATATGTTTATAAATCAACGTTTATGCGAGTATTTTCTCCAAGACCAGCCTGCGTCTTGAGAAAATACCTCAGACTGTAGTTTAGCATTTATACAAGGCTGTAACTGTCATCGATGAGCATTACATAATGTATTCTACCTGTTTAGAGCACTGCGACATTAGAGATACTGCGTTTAATAAATACTTCGACATAACGTTAGTAATATGAAAGCATGACGTGGTTGACTGATGTATTCAATCCAGATGATCGATTCACAATAGAGAAACGATTGAGGTAGCTGAACAAACTCAAAACATGATGATGATGTGAGGACGTACTCAGGTTCAAGAAGAAGAAGGAACCATAAATGATGTCTATTAATATAATGATGTATCCGTGTTTATAGAAAATCAGGATAATATAATTTTCAAAACGTTAAGCTTTCCTTCGAGTTTTGTTAATAAACGCTGTTTTTAGCGGTGCTCCACCAGTCTTGATTCAATGTTGCAAGTTTAGGCAAGATTTTCAAAGCTTTATGACGTGTGTTTCAGCCTACTGTTGTGATGTGTGTTGATTTTATGTGTGTAAAGTGTGCGCATTACGTGCGTGCGAGCTGTACGTAGGGCGTGAACGCTCGTAGTGTGAGCTTGCGTCGTGCGAGCGTGCGTACGTTCGTGCGTACGTGCGTTAGCGTGTACGTATCGAGCGTTCGCACGTGCGTGTGTGTAGAGTTTGCGTACGTGCGAGCGTGCGTACGTTCGTGCGTACGTGCGACGTGCGGGCGTACGTACGAGCGTTACACGTGCGTGCGTACATGAGCGTACGTGCGAGCTTGTGTGCGTGCGTGCGTGCGTGTTTTTCGTTTGATCCTCGTGCTAAAGCAGTGCTAGTCGATTGTATGTAGTTGTAGGCCCTATTGTGTTGACTAAGAGCTATAATTGGAAGCGTTGCTATACCTGGCCGTGGAGTTATGTTTAATCAGCTTTTTTGACAAATGTATTTATTTATGATAAGATCAGGCTTGCATGTAAAGTAATATAGAGGTGAAACTAACTAGCTAATGTGTTTTGCTGCTACACGTATCACAGTATTGAAGATTCTGTTTATGTATTAGAAAACGTATTACAGCTTCGAAACAGAGTGCAGATAAAATTGAAGAAAGTGAATACGGTACAACTTCGGCGAGCAGACTTAAAGGTTTTAAGTGTAGAGCATTCCCAGAGCAGCGTTGAAACCATTTAATTTAGAGCTAACCTCGTGTCCATGTAATAATGTCTGATAAACTATTAGGGTTATTAGCTTGCTTTATAGGTTACAATATAATCGTTCAAGGTGAAGACGATGAGATGGTAGTATCTCAAAATTTCGATGATGGTGATGCTCTATGAAATTTGAAAATAAAATAGATTACGTCACTCTACCACGCCACTCAATGTGGAATAACCACGTTTTTGTAAAACGTCTTATGTAATAGCATTGTCTGCCCCTTACAGATAAATTCTTTGTGTTTAAAACTGTTTCCTTGTCTGGATGTAGATTTATAAACCTTCATGTTAATTATACTAGTACTTTTTGAAATATCATTCGTATATAAGAATAATACAGGTTTGCTTCAAACGATCTTCATCGTATACTTTAACAGTAAACCTTTTCAGATAGTTGATCACCCTATTAAAATGGAGCATTAATAGTTTATAGAAGTACGAGTGTAAATAAAAAATACGCTACATAGCGATTGTGTTATAAACTAGTTAGTGGAGGTCGTTATTAATTCGTGTATAAGTTGAATTTATGTAAGTAGAAGGTTACAACAAATAATACAGGTCCACTTACACATTTTATATATATTGAAAACAATTACTTGAAATAAAACGGCGTATCAACTCTAATAATATTTTTAGAAATTATATTAATCATTTATATTGGTTTTAGACTATTAAATTAAATAAAGTTATATAATTACACGGTAATTAGTTAAAAGTAAACGTGAACACTGATTTCTTACTACAAAATGTTATGGAATTTTAAACATTCCAAACACTTAATATGGTTTTTATAAAACAATTTGTGTATCCGTATAGGAATATTTTCAAAACAATTTTATTTTAAGAGAAAGGTTAATACGATTTCCAGTAAGTGCAACAAAGACAATGAGGTTGTATATTTTACACTCTAATTATAGCTGACTTTTACACAACTAGAAAGTTTTTAGTTGACAGATAACACAAAAGCGGTGACCATCACGCATAAATCAGTACCTCGAAAACGTTCTTTAAGTACAGATATGGTAAGTGTGGTATTAACCCTTTTATTTATTTACAGATTTTAATTACAGTTATAAAACACAAGCATTAAGTTTCTTTAAAAATATTAAGGCGTACAACATTTTTAACGGACGTATGGATATTATTTTCAATGCAGGTAAAACTATGTTTTTAATAATCGTTTAAGAAAAGACAAACTGTTATGTAATTAACTTAATAAAATGTTTTTTTGTTTCGTTACACCGAATGGCAGTAATTTTTCTATAGCTCACTGAGGGTTTTTTAATTATGATAATAAAAATAAGTGTTCTATAATTAAATTTTACTGTCATTCAAATTTCCCCACGCAAGATCAATCCTAACACAGATGCTATCTCATCTCCTTATTAGAAACGTTTTCTCCAATAGCATTTAACCCTTTTAAAGCAATAGACTAAATAATAATATCTTATTAATTATGCAATTATTGTAGGCGTATGTCTGCTAACCCCAGGGTTACAACCAGAAGGACCTTAATACCATCAGAAATAACCCTAAGACATATCCTCACCTCTACATACAGCCCCACCCCTAAATACAGTTCTAAACCCTAGCTCCACCACCAAGACCTGACTCCAACCCTAGCTCCACCACCAAGGCCAAACTCTAAGACTTATCCTTAGACTACCCTAAGCTCCAGTCCTAAATTCAGTTCTAAACCATGACCAGCCCTAAGTTCCAGCCCTAGCTCTACATATAGCCCCACCCCTAAATACAGTTCTAAACCATGACCAGCCCTAGACATACAGCCCCACCCCTAAATACAAGCCAAGACCAGAACCAGTCCTCACGTTAGCAAAAGTCCTAGCTGTCAAAAGGTCCTTAATACAGCCATAAGACTCCCAAAAGAAATAATAAAATAAGGGTAATACGGTCCTTCATGTATGCGATATAATTAGGGTTGAAAACACGGTCTCACACGTGGATGTGCAAAAATAGGGATGAAAATCCTACACGTAAGCGAGTAAAATAATTAGGGTTGAAAACACAGTGTCGCGCGTGGATGTGTAAAAATAGGGACGAAAAATCCTGTCTCACTCGTACACGTATAAAAAAATAATTAGGGATGGAAATAGGGTTGAAAATACGGTCTCACACGTGGATGTGTAAAAATAGGGGTGAAAAAAATGCGTCCTACACGAGGGTATATAAAAATAAGGGTGGAAAATCCGGTCTCACACGTAAGCGAGTAAAAAATAAGGGTGGAAAATCCGGTCTCACACGTAAGCGAGTAAAAAATAAGGGTGGAAAATCCGGTCCCCCACGTGAGCGTGCAAAAATAAGGGTGGAAAATCCGGTCTCACACGTAAGCGTGTAAAAATAAGGGTGGAAAATCCGGTCCCCCACGTGGGCATATAAAACCGGAAGTGACGTCAAAATCCAAAATGGCGCATGGTGTCCGTCTTCTACTGATATTCTGCCTCGCCTAGCAATAAATCTTCTCAATGCTAAAATGAAACATTCTGTTGATAAACATTTTACGAGTTCAAAATAAACCGCCCTGTAAACAGCATAGGTCAATATGACACTCCAGAAATTTTCTCCATTTTTTAGAAAGAGAGTTCCTGCTGAATTGATTCATGTAACTTCAAATACAGAAGCATCTTTAACTCTATCTATCGGTAAGGGAGCAAAGGGTGGTTCCAAAACCTTTAGTTTGTCTTTCACAAATAATGCATTTTGTTATGATTTCTTTACGTAATTTTCTAGCTTGCATTATCCAAACTTTATCCCTTAATAGGCTTAACATTGTTTGGCCTCCTGCATGACAGGATAGTCCATGTTTCTCTTCTATCATTTTTCTAACTAACTCGTGCTTATATGGTGAAAGGAAGGAAAATTTGAATGAGAAACAGTTATCTCTATTAGTAAGTTTAGTTTTTAGTCATAATAGACCGTCTTCATCTTCAAATACCTATAGGTTTCCAATCCCATTAAAATTCTTTAAACCAAAAGCTTCTGTATGTATTATTCTGATGAGACGTCTTAGTGCCTTTTCTAATTCTTCAGTTCTTAAGTCTTTGGTACATACTTCCTTTTTTTTGTTGCTGAGTTTAACAATTCTATACATCCATGGTACCATTCGGACTATTTTGTACATTTTGAAAAATATAATAGATTGTCAGACGATAGTAATGTTTGATTTAGTAAATTGGAGATTACCAATTTCTTCTTTTCCTCAAACGCTTCCAATTCGAAATAATCTTGAAATATAATTGTCAGCAAGCAGCTTTTCGATGTATCGCTGAAGTATAGCTGGGGCAATGGCAATAACAAAAGCAAGGCGTTGATATGGAAAGAAACCTTAGGGTGTATTGATTACAAACATTTTCTTTGTATCTTCATCTTGCACCCAGTTCCAGTTCTAGATAAGCATTAGCTAGATCTATCTTCGGAAATCGTTGACCACCATTTAATTTATGAATTACATGCTCTGTTCTAGGGATAGCAAACTATTTTACATGTATTTGAGAATTCACTGTAACACGACAATCACCACAAATTCTTACGGAACCACCAGATCTACTAATAACCACTGTAGCTGACGCCCATTCGCTTCTTTAACAAGTAGCGCATGAACCTCAGCTAACAATCGGGACCGAAAGAGTTTTAATGCCGTGTTTGCTATTAAATATAACTTATCTTTAACTGACGTACACTTCCCAAGACCAGGCTCGAAAATAAATTTGTTACTCACAAATAGCATCCAATCTTGATTGTAGTTCAGATAAAATACTAGAATCTAAGACTAATGGATACACCTGATGAAAACCATAACGATCAAGATGAAAACCAAAAATAGTTGTCCATGTAGTACTAACAATATTGACATGATTCTGTTGATTTGCAACAAAAGTAAACGTCTTGTTTTGATTTCCCAGTTTGTAATTAACCAAGAGAATCAACCCTTTAAAGGTACAGGTAAACCAGAATAAGCTCTACGATATTGAGCTGCTGGTCTTAGAAGATATGAACCTAAACTGTTGGTAACCTGTAATATCTATTACAGAAATTGTTTTTTTTTATGATTGTGAACCTGAACAGGCTAAATTAGGTCTCAGCAACACTTAGGAGGATGGACAGAGGGATAATGAATTGCCAATAGATGCCTATGAACAGCTACCTTAAATTTTCTCATATCACAAGTGAGAGGAAAATAGGAACTAGGGGGATCATTCCAGAGTTTAGAAGCCGTGTAGAAAAATGTGGATTGCGCCCGTTTGGTACAAGTGGGGTTTATACTGCATACTGATGATGTGAATGAGCGAACCTAGTATTTCTCGCAAAGATAGATGCACTATCTAATTGAAAATTCACGAGCACTTCATTTACTTCAATTTCTTTTATATATATGGAGAATCAATCAATGCCGTCTGACTTTTGTATAACTGGAATACAGAGCTATTTACTTGTTCTTTCCTATAACTTGAATGATTTAATGGGTTGCGCTGGCATACAGTAAATATATGACCAATTCTATGGCAACAAGCATTTAGATTTTCGAAATTTACATTCTGATCGGGAATGATCATTGTAACAGTTTAGACAAGATTGAAATTTTTTGTTTCTTGAAATGTTTAGGATTTTTTTAATTATTCTTCGGGGTCCTTACTTCGCATTAATCTCAAGACTTGATTGCATTGTGTCTTGAGCAATTATTTGCCTTGTCAAAATTTGTAGACTCATAAAATGGAGCTAGGGCCTGGACATTGTCAAAGCTTGGTTCTAGGAGTTGTAAAGCATGGTGTGTCTGTATTTATCATGTGAAGTATGTAGCACTATATAATTTCTAATTTTCTCATCTACAAAAGAATTACCATAATTAGCTTTCGAACATATAAGCTGACCCAATTCATTGGGAAACGTTTGAGCAGTGATAGTGATTAAATCTGAAACCATTAGCCACTATGTGTATGTTCTTTAAATTATATACTTAGCTGTTTGGTCAAATCTTGATAAGAACGTTTAGTAATGTAATTTACTCCTAATAATTTCCCAAGCAAATCAAAAATTTCTAGTCCAACCGAAGAAAGGAAGAATGCTCTTTTATTAGAGTCGCTAGTTATTTTATGAGCTTGAAAATGTTGCTTTATTAGACTAAAGTATAGATCCCATTTGCCCCTTTCTAACGAGAATTGGGGAAATTCTGGAGTATTAACAAATGTTATTTGTTCTCTTTCTACCCCTTCCTCTGAGTTAATGGTTTTGCTTGCGAACAACATTCCTTGAAACCAATTTTGTTGTTCTATACGATCATTTTCCCGTTCTTCTGGTTCTGTTTTGTGGTCATCTAACAGCATCTGAATTGTTGCTACATGACTCTGCTGTAGGCATGGCTCTACCATCCTTGTCACCAATTTGCAGTATTTGTGGTAATAAAAGAAATCTCTTTAAATCAACATTTAAAGATTCCAGTTATTAATTTTTATTTATATTTTTTTTGTATCTAGCAACCGCAAGCCTGTTTAAAGCACCACACTTAAATTAACCGTTCCTCTATGGAAAGCAAAGTTATTATGGAAATTATATAGTTCTTGATTATTATTACTTGGCATACTGCGCCTAATTACTAAGAAGGAGAACAAGCAGTATCTTTATTACTATTGTGATTCATAATTTTATTTTTAAAGAGGTTGTATAATTTTTATGAGGTTTGAGAATAAGCTGGTTGCCAAATTCTTAAACTCGGTCGCTAACATTTGACAAGAACCAATCTATTTCTGTGTTATGAAGCAACTTAAGTAATTTTAAGTTGGTATCATAAACATCTATTAATAATCGTCTAAGTTCACATTCAATGTCAGCATATCAATTTATGGCCGAGTACGGTTAAAAAAAAACTCCTTAAATCTGTTAAAAATCACAAGGTGCAAAATTCCTTTCCTTCGCACCTATGAAAGTACTTTATAGATTTCAAAATAGGCGGCACATTTTCGTTTATTTAAATCTAAATATTTAGTGATACCATAGAAATAATTAATCACACATTAATCAAGTATCACGTCAAAAGCGTTCAACGTTAAACTAAGAAAATTTAATATCTGAATAAATGACTAATTAATTTTCATAAATACGTAATAAAGAGTGACGACTCATAAATATGTAACTTTTACAACATAAAATAACCTGGTGACGCGTACTTTAGATTCTTTACTAAGACGTAACAAGTGCAAAATTCTTACTTAAAACAACGTTTATCTGTATTTTAAACCAAAATAACAATAGCACTTGAATAGAGTTGCCCTATGCTTTCCGATCACTTTGAAGCAGTGGAGTATGCCTGGATCCCGTTCTGGCTTTCCTAGGTTGGTGTGGTATTGGCCGCCTTTGACAAGCTAAACTACTTACAAGCCCCGAAATTGTATTTAGCTGAATGCTGGACAAAACCGCCATCAGCAGGGTTCTACGTAATTTCCTTGGAGCATTCATTTTATAAGCAAAATAATCACCACCACGTAACTGATACTCCTCAACATTAACGTTTATTAACCAACCCCCTCCATAATACTAAGCCTCTAACGAAGCCGTCCGCGAGTATTTTCCCCTAGGTGATTCTAGTGCATCGGGAAAACGAAATTACTACAATAAAGTGTGTTCTGCAAACTATACCATAAAATACGCTTCACGAAATGGGATAGCAACCCCTATAAACTTCACCCTCAACACGTTATTCAGATGCACACGAACATAAGGGAGGTTAACAAGTCCGCCTCTAACGGGTATTCACGCACGCCTGACTCAACTCACCTAGTCAATGATGTTTTCTCGTGACTCTTCCAGAATTCACTATATTAAACTTCACATAACCAACCATAAAGCTACAATTCTTTTAAATCGTAAGCGCGGTAAAAACGAGAAAATTTTCGTGAACACGAACTAGAAAATACGTCATCAGCAAAAACTTATACCGTTAAGCTATCACGTAAAAAATTGTAACTTGATCTGTATTCGTCGCCACTAAACCTTGGAAAACCGATTCTAATTTAACATATTATAACAAACACAGTTGTCTGCTTATAATATTTTATCAGCACTAATTCTCAGTATGGTGTTAACAATCTGAATCGTCAAATATACGCTTTCGTAATGTACAAAGAAGCAATTTCTATTGACATAATTGCAACTAAAACTAAAATCTAAATTAAAGATTACTTAAAAATAAGATTATCCACTTCTTACTAAAAATGTTAAACTGCCTTCTTTAATTCTTTTAATACACTAAGCTCATCAATACGTGTAAACTATTTCTGTACTACACGGCAAACAACCATAATTTTAAAACTTCAATATATTTACAAATACAACAAAATTCGCCATACAGACCAAGCTGAATACATATATCTTACACCAATTTACAATAAAGCCAAACATCACCAAATATACAAAAAAATCGAAACTAAATCAGTGCTTCTCAAACTTCATAACCCAATATATCGATACTAATACGACAAAACCATGAATATCCTCCTACAATTTCTACAAAAATTTTAGTATAAATTGACAAATCAATAATTTTCTGATTAAAAAATATCTGGTGTGGATCACCACACGACCTTCCAACCTCAAAATGGAAATTAAAAGAAATGAAATAATTGTAACAAAATTTTCTTAAGATAATTATGCAACCTCATTTATATTAAGTTAATTACGAAAATATGCAACATTGTAAAAACAAAAACAATAATCTATGTCAAACAGACGTTTAAAATTTCATATCTGTAATAAAATTAAAAGAAATGAAATAATTTGTTATAATTTTTTTAGGGTAACTATGCAACCTCTTTTTATACACGTTTATAACAAAAACAGGCAACATTGTAAAAACCAAAAAATAATCTGTCAGAATGACGTTTAAAACTTCATGTCAAATAGAGATTAACACGGCGCGATTAAAGATACCCGACATAACCGCTCCTATGAAACATGACGTTAGTAACCATTGGCCGCAACATATGTGATAGTACACCCATACCAAATACAGGATGTCCCAAAATTAATTCCCCAGCCGCCGAGGTTATAATTATGGCCAAATTAAAAATTACACTCATGGTTTCAAATATCCAATTAAAAATAGCTTATTAATTTAAACCAGGTGGCATATACACATAATAAAATTAAAATACTTAAATTTATAAACGCAAACGTTCAAAATGTTCGCCATTTTGTTCTATGCACGCATACAAACGGCGAAGAAAATTGTTTTCAACACGACCTGTTGTTTCGTTTGTAATTTGACTTAAAGCTCCAAGATCCATAAATACGAATAATAACGTCATCTTGATTATTCGATAGGACCTTGTATACCGCATTTTTCAAGTAACCCCAAAGCCACAAGCCTATTGAGTTGAGATCCAATTATCGGGAAATCGCCGATTTAATATCTCTCGAACATTTCGAGAAAAATGTTGATACACAATAGTTTGACGTTGCAATAAAGGAATATCTTCCAAAAAGGTAGGTAATGTGTTTTGGCAAAAATTTGCATAATTCTCTGAGTTTTAATATTCTAGGCAGAAAATGTGGTCCTAATATGTCATTGCCCAACAGACCAATACGCACTATTACACTCCAGCGCACTTGCTTATGTCATTCTCTAATTTGATGTGAATTTTCGTAATTCCAGCTATGCAAGTTGTGCTGGTTGAACACTTGTGGTTGGTTAAAATGGGCCTCATCACTCCACAATACTTGCTTAAAAGGTCTTCATTTGTATCTAAGCAATTTAAAACCATCTACAGAATAGTAAGCGCAACTCACTATCCCCAGGATGCAATTTTTGAATCGGCTGTAAGTGATAGAGATACAGATTTTTTCGTTGTATGAATCTGTAAATAGTACTACGACGATGGTGACGATTGGTTTTCAAGATCCTTGTACTTACAAAGGGATCTTGTTCAATGTGGTGGAGTAATTGCTCTTTCTGCTGCATGTTAATTGTCCAGGACGACAAGCCATTAATCATATTAGGAGCCAAACATCCAGTTTCAAGTAGACGAACTTCAACAGCACTTGTCGTTTTATGATCTGGGTGTCGACTGCTAGGAAAACGTTGGCGGTGCAAACGCTCTGCGGCACTAGCATTATTTTTACAAACTCCAAGTGGTTTTATCATATCTAAATATTCTTGATTGCTGTACCTTCTGGGCATTATAATAAGTATGAAAACTTAATTGTTTACCCTTGTACGTCAGTTTAAAATTGAAATATTTTACAATCAAGCATTGACACACAAAATATCATATTCTGTCTTCGTCAAAGGTGGCTTAATTATAAGTAAACTATCTTTACCTGGATACCTATTTCAAAAATTGATTTGCAAAAATACCTTCATTGTGATCTTTAAGATGGCCATAATTTCGTAAGGAGGAAATATTCGAAACTTCGACAAGTGATTTTCGATTTTTTTGGTCATAGAGTCTAACCCCGGTGGCAGGGGAATTAATTTTGCGACACACTGTATGACCACAAAGTTGACATTTGTCAGTAAAAAATCCCACCTCTCGAGGCGATCTAACGTAAAAATTTTGGATACCCTTCAAATGTTGGCAATAATGAAAGAATTCTTATGAAAAGACGTAATGCCTGGTTCGAAACTGACTTGAAAATCTGTTACATAGAAAGAACAATTATATTTTTTATATTTTTAATGAATTTAAATATAAGTGTATTTATAAAAGCAAACAAATGATTTTATTTCTATTGCAATAATTTATTCGATTTTTTGGTCATAGAGTCTAGCCCCAGTGGCAGGGGAATTAATTTTGGGACACACTGTATTACTACAAAGTTGACATTTGATGTTTAATGTTTATGATAGTACACCTGACGTCAATGAAAAAGCCCACCTCCCGAGGCGATCTAACGTAGAAATTTTGGACACCCTTCAAATGTTAGCAATAACCAAGAACTTATTGTAATAGACACGTAAAATTTTCATTATATTACGGGTACGTAGATATTCTCTTAAACAACTGGTTTGTTAATGAAAGAATTCTTATGAAAGTACGTAATGCCTGGTTCGAAACTGACTTGAAAATCTGTTACATAGAAAGAAGAATTATATTTTTTATATTTTTAATGATTTTAAATATATGTGTATTTATAAAACCAAACAAATGATCTTATTTCTTTTGCATTATAATGGAATCACATAATAAATTTAAATGTCATTATGGTTTACTTTAAGGAATTTAATACAGCTGCAAGTCATTTGTTTTTCTTCACATACAGGAATTGATAATAGGAGTAATATATTTTTAATATGAATTAAGTTTAATGAAATGTTGCACAAAAATAAAAAATCAATTAATCTACGTTATAATTAGATTGATTAGAAGAAATACAAGTAACAATGCAATTCCAAATTGTTTTGATTTCGTTATTTCCCTGAAAACACGGTGCTTGTTTTTTTTTTCATTTATATTCAAAACACTACTAACAAAAGAGGAATATTTATGAAATCGTATTATCAAGGATTTAATTATAAATAAAATAAAAACAAGTTATATGGAATTCAATAATCATGTGTTCTCCAATTATAACCTATTTTCACAAGGCAATTTTAAATTCTATTGTTACTTGGAATAATTACATGTAATTACCTGAAAGATATTGCAAATTAATTGAATTCCGGCCTTAACCTTTGAGCAATAATCGTAATTATTCTAAAAATAAAATATGCTGAATATACCAGAATAATACGAAAACATTCTTATACATTCTACATTGATTGATTTCGATTACACCCTAGATAATTTGATAAGATAAATATTTGAATTGAATTGAAAGACATTATAATTCCTGAAATGAAACCTGGTATTTGGCATAAAATTTTCCATGGGTAGGGTGGCATTATTTAATTTACACACATGTCCAATGCTTTTCTAAGAAACCGGAAATGCTACAAATGTTAATGTGTTTTTTAGGAAATCTCAAAATGAAATATAATGCCCACTTATAGGAAATTGAATCCTAAAACTTTTATTAAAAAAACTAGTTTTTTGTAGTGTAATTTTGTAACAAACTCTTTACGTTTGTTAATAAAATTTACGTTTACTTAGGCAACTTAACATGCATTGCGTGCAGAGTATGTTGCGTATCATACTTGCATAAAAACAGACATTTAATTATTGTAAAAGATAAACTCGTACGCATATCGTTTGCACATTCAATCGAGACATGTTCTTGCGCAATAGACCACCTTAGCGTCGTTTTTGATTTAGGTAAAGAGTGGTTAGTCATCCAGTGTGGCTTTATTAAAATTTTTTAATAAGTGCTGTATAATTTTTCCCGTAAGGGTATTTGAAAAGCTATTATACAACAGTTTTAAATGATTTTTCAGCCATTTTTTTTATTTACTTCTACTTTACGTTTTCTTTTTTTTATTGATCCGCATAATTACTTAACCAATCGTATTTCACCGTTAGTTGCTTTACGGTGTAATTGCGTTCAACAAATAATGACGCCATAACCTTGGTACTATGAAGTGGAATTTTAATATCCATTAAACCAGCAAAAATTTATACATTTGGGAATTTTAATGCATCCGAACCCAGTTTTATTTCAACTCCTATGTGAAATTTACGGGGCGGAATTTTACAAGCGCTGATTCAGCAATCCGCCATTTCGGAGCCTACAGTACAACCAAAATAAGGTATTTTATTTCTATTAATAATTCCATAAATTAGATTTACTTAAGTTAAACAATCTTTACTAACGCTAGCTCTATGATATTCGGATTTATAATCAAAATTTAGATAGTAAGTAAAGCTTATTGTCAATTTTTTAACTTTATGTTTATTTGTTTTTCCATAAAACTAGTTGGCGTCCTTTTATTTAATAATTTAGTTTCAGGTTGAAGCAACATCAGTTTGTAAAGCGAACATATCTATATGTATATATTTTTATTTTTTAAAGCAACATCCGATAATATTTGTGCCTCTCTTAATCTCAGACAGAGCAAAAGGCACAAAACCTACTGGGTTTATCAGCTAAAATTTTAACTTGAGAGGGTTGGTTGCAATTTAACTAATCCTTTTCAATGTATTGGCTCTATATCGCGCCATGAGGGGGGTTTGGACCTGCTTTGTGCATCAAACAATATAAAATTTATGTGCATTTTAAATAATTACTTCGAAGGTTGGTTTTTTCATTGACGCCGAGTGTACACCAACATTGAACATAATATAATTGTAGTGTTAGCTATAATTGTTAATTGTTAGTAACAAGTTGTAAAATAAATTAAATCTTGTTTCAATTTACTTTTTGTTCTTTGCATAATTTTTAATAATTTGGGCACTCCTCCTCAAATGCCAATTTTGAGGTTATATTCAGTATGGGCGCACTATCACATATACTGCGGCAAATGGTGACATCATGTTTCATAAGAGCGGTTGTGTCAATAATTATTGATATCATTGTATATACATGCTAACTTAAAAAAATTCCAAAGCCGCCCGCTTATATAAGGTATCAATAATACAGCTTAACCATTTTCATTCATATTTAATTACTTTTTAGGCTTACTTTGCGTTATATTAAGAAACTTTATAAAGAAGAGTTAAATTTTCTTTAAAAAATATGTCTACACTTTTTCTTATAAAATTAATCGTTATTCAGATATTGAAAAGATTTTAACTAACACTTATTTGATAAAAACCAAAAACTGGCTGTAATAAACCCCCCACCCTGTACGTCGCTGGATTTCTCCCAAAATCTAATCGGCCTCAAACGAGATGAAAACAAAGCTTAAATAGGTACAAAATCTTTAGGACGTAAGTATTTTCGTTCTGGAGTTATCGTGGATAATAGTATACATCCACACACACGCGCACGTACGCACGCACACTCACGCACGCACGTACGTGCGCACGCACACACGCACACACGCACACACACACACACACAAAGCACACGCACGCACGCACGTTCGCATGCACACACACGCACGCACGCACGCATCCATCCACACATCATGGCCGATATTGGCGAAACTTGGCCAAAAGATGTAAAATGAGCTAATAAGTCGATTTAGCAATAGTGAAAAAAAAGTTGATTGGCCAACCTTCTATACCTACTTATGTATATGTAGATTGGAAGGTAAAAAACAGAATCTAATATGGTACTAATTAGCGAACATATTACATTAACCCGCAACAAATTTCTAAAGACAGAAAAAGTTATGATTTGGTGTTTCTCATAAAAATCAGAGAACAGCTTTTGCCATTAATAATGTAAAATATCGAAAATAACATAAAAATGCCCCAAGAACTCTCAATACCAAATAGGGCGAATACCCAGGTGTAGAACCTTAAGGCGAAACGAATCGTGTGATCATTCTGGGCACATTTGAAACGGAAATATTTTACATTTGCGCAATAAAAGGTATAACGATGTATTTTACACCTCAGACTGCGAACACTGTAAACATATAACTGCATATAATTTTAGTTTTCGTACCACTTAAAAATATAACTGTGCCGCAATGATGAAATTTAATTAACCTTAAAAGAGTGTTCAGGTTGAATTATTTTTTTAAAATTCTTTAACCACTAGTTTGAAATTTAAATGACATATTAATTTTCTATCAAATGAAAGTCATATGTTAGAGAAGTATGCATGATTACCGAAATAATCAAATAAAAATAGAGCTGTTGGATACAGATATTATTATATGATGTAAAAACCCATTTGAACGATATGAAATCATAGTCTGTTGTATTTTTTCCCTCATAATTCATATAAAAAACATTCACGAAATTACTTTTCGTTTTGAAGTAATATGGTGCGGATATATATTTATCCAAAGAAGTATCTTCATTTCCCTAAAGTCAATTCAAATCATAAATCCATCTCGTAAATATCTCTAAGAATTTATCCTTTTTCTTTTTCGTAAATAAAGAAAATATATCTGTTACGCTTTCAATTCAACTTTGCGTTACGTTGTAAGAAAGACAAGAGAAAAAAGTTGAGGTTAATTTTTTGTCAAGATTATGCACGTAGGTATTTTGTGATAGTAAAAAGCATAGCCTTTAGGTAATGATTAAATCTTTTTGCCGAACTGAAAGAGAAACCAATCCAGGACGTGAGTTGGGAGCGTGAAAAGTCGATAGACGACTGTATATTGATGGGTTATTTCCGTGTCACAACGCACGGACGTGCCGGCTGGAACAGAATTTGGTCTTGTCTTATGTCACAAAATATAACAACCATATTGATGCCATGTGCAATTGTATATGTACAGTAAAGGAACAAAAGATTTTATAAACAAAAACCTAAACCGAGCAGTCACCATCGTGTATGGATACAATATATTTTATTCACAATTGTAAAGTCAAACGAATATTTAAGAATTTGACATTCCAGAAATAGCATACATTGCTTCAACGAACCTTAAAACGTCCGCCTCTTTAACCTTTAGATCGTGCTCAAGATCGAGACATTTGTAGACAGACGTCACCTTAAATCTCAAACGAGCAGAGTCCAGCGAGGATTTGCAATCAGGCAGGTTATCATGATTAAAGTTTTCACTGACATACGTCACTTACAGGAACGAAGACAGGCTCGTAATTAGGTATTTGTGAGTTTAATAGAATCTCAAAGACAAACTATCGTTCCAAAAGTTTCTAAAACTTCTAATCTTAATTGTACGTTGACAGCAACTAAGTTTAGTCGTAGATTTTCTCTCATTTTGATTTTCTATATTTAAAGCATAGAAACTTACCTATATAAAATTTACATACTTCGGTCTTTTAAGTAACGTTTTGGCAAGAATTGTAACTCGGTATTTATAAAAATGTTTAAGACTGCACACATAAATAAATACGCTTTTTTATTAAAATAATAACAATTGTAAACCGAATGTACGGTATTTGATCTTTTACTGTTCGTAAACCTCTAGCCGAAAAAAATATTCAGTACCAACACATAATATTTAAAAAGCATCGACTTATATAGTAAATTTGGTCGATAGCTCATTTAACACACTTGCTGATTGGAATCAGTTTTGTTAATAGTGCTGCATTCCATAGATAAGACCGGTTACAATAAAGTTATTTAAATTAGTTCAAGTGTAAATTATACTTTAGTTATGTGTAATAATGCTCTTATTCATTCTTTTTATCAGCACCCGCTGTAATGGTTGTGTTACCAGGGAATAAAAATCAAATAATCTGATTTTCTTAAATTTTAATAAAATCATATATTTAGAAAGAAACATGTAACATAAAAGGATCTAAGGTAAAAGCACCATATTACGGCCCATCGCAATTTGACACCTTATTCCGATCTATTTACTAAGTTGAAATTTAATCCAATTTTCTTTAAAATCGGCCAATGTATTTAAATTTGCCGCTACTTGTGCGGTTGCACGTTTGTTTGGAAGTTCGGAAAGGCCAAAAGGGTATGGCGAGTGTCGCCCGTAGGCGTGAATATCGCTTTCAAGTCGGAGCATCTCAGTGTACTAAAAGTGCAAGTGAAATAACGTCATTTTGGTATATATGATTTTGTGATACGCCTTGGTGTTTCCAACAAAACAACGGAATCAGGTATGGTAAAAATTAAGTTTTTAAACCAGTACGGTAATAAGTGTTAAAGCACGATTTTTTTCATTGTTTCTAATTTGTTTTTTCGATTTTACTAATAATAATTCCGTTTTAAAAATAGGCCGGAATTAGACTCCAATTTTGATTCCTGATGTCAATTACGGGCTATGGGCCGTATATAGGTTGTTTTTGAAACTATTTTTAATTCACATTTTAGCTTTCGTTTAATGGCAAAAAAAAAGTTGTTTATATATATATATATATATATATATATATATATATATATATATATATATATATATATATATTTCTGTTCGTTTATGTATGATGTAATCATATTCCGCCTATGGTTTCGAAAAAAAATCGTATATATCGCATTCCCAAATCTAAATACTAATAATGATTTTGTGGAGGATCCTAACAAGGTTTTATCTTATTTTAAGAGAAAAAATGGTTTTTTTTTAAATCATTATACTTATGTGTTAATAAATGATACAAACATCATTAATTTGTTTTATCTAGTAAATGTCAGAACATTTTCTTTCATTGGACGGAATTTAAAACAGGTCGGAATTAGGTTCCAGTTTTGATTCCTGATATAATTGCAGCCTACGTATTTAAGGTTGTTCTTAGGACAGTTTTGTTTCTCTTTTCAGAGAGAATGGCGCCTAGTACAAATAAAAAGGAAAAACAAAGAAATAAAACAAATAAAAAATATTCTCAGGTAACACTAAAAGTTGCAATTCAAGACATTGAAAATGGAATCTCCGCTTATCGAGCATCCCAAATCTATGGTATACCAAAAAGTACGTTTAAGGACAAAAGGAACGAAAAGTACTCATATGAAAACAGTGGAAAGCCGACTGTACTCACGAAAGAAGAAGAAAAATGGTCGTTCAATGGGTTCACTATCTGGGGGATGCTGGTTTTCCTATTATAAAAGAGCAGCTGTTCAACACAGTAGGAACTCTAGTAAACAATTTGAACCGACCCAATACATTTAAAGACGGAATACCTGGAAAGCACTGGTATGATGGTTTTCTTAGAAGAAACCCAGAGATCACCTGCCGTGTGCCACAAAATCTCACATCAAGCCGTGCATCGGTGACAGAAGATATGATACGCAACTGGTTTGAAAAAGTTACATGGTATTTTAATGAAAACAACCTAATACATGTTCTACAAGATAACAGCAGTATTTTTAATTGTGACGAGACTGTATTCTTTCTGTCATCAACCGAAAAATATGTTTTAGTTAAGAGAGGTACCAAAACAGTTCACAACCGTGTATCAAATGACGACAAGGAATGCCTGACTGTGTTAGCTACCGTCGCTGCAGATGGTAAAATCCCACCATCCATGGTTCTTTTTCCATCTAATCTAGGTTACCGACAAACATAGTTCAAGCTGTGCCGAGAGGATGGGACGTTGGTATTTCTGAAAGTGGCTGACTACGGAAACATTTTTCGAGTATATAACAAACTGTTTCCACAAGTGGCTAAATCAAAACCATATTCAAAGGCCCGTTGATCTTTTTCTGGATGGCCATACTAGTCACACTTCGTTGCCTCTAAGCGAATTTTGCAACGCAAACGGAATCATTTTGGTCGCTTTAGTTCCTAATTCCACTTATGTCATGCAGCCATTAGTACATAATTTTAGAACAAAAAACAATCACGCAAAAATCAAAAGAACTGATTTTTCTTCACTAGTGAAGGAATGTTTTGATAAAACTCTAAAACTAGAAACTACCAAAAACTCTTTTGTTTGTACAGGACTCTTTCCTTTTAATGTAGAAAATGTTAGATTTGAAAAATTGAACACAAAAAAAAATCAAAGATTCATAGTTCAACAAACTCCAATTGCATTAGAATGCAATACTCGACAATTCAGCAAAGAATTTGAAAGTAAGCTATCTCCTGATACTCTCAACCAATTCAAGAATAATCCAGGTAAACATTGGCTGGGAGATCAACCGTATGAACGGCTGTTCAACTTTTGGAAAACGCATTCAACTACTACACAGTCTGAGGAATTAAGAAACGATGAGGCGCTAAGTGACGATGCCAACATTATGGAAATTGAAGAAATCGAGGATATTCACCATCCGAACAATAACAGCTGCGATTCGCAGAGCGACGATGCCATGACTGATAATGAAAATGATGAACTGTTGCTGGGGGATTCGACATTAATAAATCACTTGGACGACAACGAGATCGGTATTTTTAACATTGGAGATGATGGGATTTTAGAGTTGGACAGTAACGTTCTTGATAAAAATGAGTCAGACACAAACCTCATACAAAAGGTTGAGATTGTTACATTATTGGATAACCCCAACAACAGTAACGACAAAGAAAACTTTGCTCTACAAAATAATAATAATGTTCACTTTACACCTCCTCGAAAATCCAACACATTTAAAAACCCATTATCACCATTAGCTGTAGCACCTGATATTATAAACTCTTGTTCAAAAGCCAACTGTGGATAAATTGCCACTCAATAATACCTAAATTTCCCACCCTATTTAAGGACTCTTTCTATTTCCCCACAAAAGCCAAATCGGATGCCATAAAACGTGTTACAAAGAAACTAACACCTGTTGAGGCAGCAAAAGAGGGTAAAGAAGAAAAAAGAAAAGAGAGACCTGCAAAACAAAACGAGGCAAAAACAAATACAAAAAAGGTTGTAGGAAAGACTAGCACGAACGAAAAAAACATAAAACACAGGTGTATTTTAACTGAAATAGAAAAGAAACAGGATAGACTTATGAAACAAAACAAGGCAAAATCGAATAAGGATGCAAAGTTAGCCAAAAAAATTGACAAGAATGGAAAAAATAATAACGCAAAAGACACTATAGAAAATGAATATGCGAAGGTCGACGAAAGCGAAAAAACCAAATCAGTAAAAGATGTTAAAGAAAAAAGCTTTGGCGAAAATAATCAACCCCAAGTATCTGAAATTAAGGATACGAGTTTTCAGAAAAACGATTTTGTCATTTTAATCTACGAGGGAAAATACTTTCCCGGTCAAATAATAGATACATCCGATCAAAAATATAGTATTAAAGCCGTGGAGAGGGTGGGGTTGCATTGGAGATGGCCTTCTCGCGATGACATTCGCTGGTATGAATTCGAAGAAATTATCTCAATCATAGGTACTCCTCAGACTGCAAATAAAAGAGGTCACTATTTAGTCCCCGAAATGAAGACCTTGAAATAAGTTCGTTTATAAGCATTTACCATGTTTGTTTATCTTATTGTATTTGTATAGCATAACCATTACTTTATTTGTTTATAGCATTTTTATATTTGTCCACCTTGTTAGATCAACATCACACTACGATTAGTTAACAGTAGTTATAATTATTACTTTAGTAGATAAATTATATTGTTAGTACTTATGTGTTGACATTTGGTCATGTTTTTTCACTTTGTAATGCGAAATAAATATTTTTCTTACTGGTTTATGTTGTAAGTACTTAAATTAGCCTTAAAGTCTATCAACAGGAAAAAGCCGGAATAAGATTCACCCTAAGCCGAAATTAAGTTCTAACGTGTATGCTAAGGTCGGAATTAGGGAAAATTAGCGATCCACAAAAAATATCTTTTAGCAGTCACAAAATATTATTCCAACCTTGTTCTGGTTTAGCTTCGCGAAAAAATATGTCTTATATTAAAACAAAGGATACGAAAATTCAAAATCTCGACCAAGTTTCTTAATATATGGTAAATAAGTTGAATGTTGCAGGTATCGGCCGTAATATGGTGATTTTACCTTAGGACAATTCGCCGCGGCCATGTTTGACTCGGCCGTTTCGCCGCGAGCTTATTCCGTGGCGAGAAAATTTTTTGCTGGATATATATATGCATATATATATATATATATATATATATATATATATATATATATATATATATATATATATATATATATATATATATATATATATATATATATATATATATATATATATGTACTATTATTTTAAACATGAGACTCATCAAAAGGGGATAGGGATCTAAATTTAGAAGAAACTCTACTTTTAACATTATAAAATAAATGATTATGAATTGGAATTATATTGCTTGTTTGAATACAATAATCATAGTTAATATGATTAAAGCACATTGAGTTAATGTCCTATTTATTTTTATATTATCTAAATTGATTGAATAAATTGAAATATAATTTTTAATTCGCATTAATACCTGTGTTACACCCTGTACCTAACAAAATTCTTTTAAAAATATACATGGGCATGCGCTGTGAATACGCAAACATATGATTTGACCATAACTAAAAGTGAAATTCGACATACAAGTACGTATACCTACGTTTGAATAAACAACAACTAATATAAACATTTAAATTTTTAGAACAAATAACATTCCCTTTTGACATGCATACTTGTTGTTGCACATCAAGATTATTACAAAGGATGGAAATTATGAACATAACAATAAGGTATCAATCTCAACAATAAAGTACTCACATACAATGTCCTCCTTTTGTGGGTTACTGCTATTGAAGTTGATTGAAGGCAACAGCTCCTGCGAACTGCAATTCTGCTCCTCGAACATCCAAATTTCTTTTTTCTTTTAAATGAACAGCTTATTCATTTAGGTAAGTTTCACTATTATTTTTAGAATACTGACGAATCTTTATTTTTAGGCTCATCACTTCTTTTTAAATTAATTTCAAAACAAGTTTTGAAAAGCATGGATCGTTGAAGGTTGTTGTAAATTAAACACACTTTTGATTAACAAGGTGTATAATGATAAAAGCACGAAGACAACATAATTCGATATCCACACCAACATAAACAATATAAATTTAAATACATACAAAGCCGAAACTGCGGAAATATTTTTATAACTTATCGAAAACTTCCGATTTGAAATTTGAAAAGGTAAACTAACCTTAATTTAATTATTTCACGAACAAAAGACTATCACTTGTTTTCGTGACCACTTCCGATACTAAATCGCACTTTGTTATTTTACCGAAGTGACATTAATTTGTTTTAAACATTATTTTCAAAAAATTTGGCAACAGCTTACTTTGGCAAGTTGTTGCAAAAGATGAAAATCAAGAGAGAGTGTGAATCTATTGCACTTGTTATATATGATTTTGCTCGACAACCAAATCATCGAATGTTTTCTATAGTTACGAAGAATATTCCCTGTATTCTGATTGGATACTGTAATTTTCACATTACGATAATTCTTTAAAGCCCTATAACTTTCGCCCCGTTTAACATTTCTTAAATCTAAAAACATTTCCATAATCTACATAATTTTATCTATAATTTGAAACCAAACACGAACTAATTACTACACTTACTAACTACGTTAATTTTTACACCTATTTATTAACTTTACACTAATTCTATGAATTTTACAGGCCTTGAAACTACCTCTACATGAATAGGGGATACAACTACACCCAAATATCCATCTTAAACATGCCTACGGCCAATTTGAGAGGAAAATTATTTTAAATTCTACCAATACTCTTAAAAACTAAAATTAACAAAAATGGACATAAATATAAGGAATTATAACATAAAATTGAAGCTACCTCACTATTTTTGCCTCTAGTAATTTATTTTATATAAATTGTCTCAATTTAAAATACTTTTTACAAAAATTTATATGCGAGGAGAAAACATAACCTCATTTTGTTTTTATACTTTTAATGTTAAATTTCACACTTTTAAACACAATAATTGTTAATGTAAGTGTTTAAACTTAATGTTCAAGTCACAAATTAACTTATTTTACCACTTTCGTAGGTTCAATATGTTCTTCTACGACTAGTGTCGGAATGTTGTCTATCACTAGTTTAATGTCATAAACCGTTGATTACACACAATAATCCCAGAGCTGCTGCTTGAATCGTGTTTTATAGTTACTCACTAATGTTCTTGTTCTGTTTTTTCATAATTTTTGCACTAATATGTGTTTAACGCACTAATACGAATGTTTTCACTAATCTTGGCTGCGTACATGTGAATTGCGACATTGATACAAGTCTAAATCTAGTTTTAACATTATTTCTGTCAACTACAACCTGTATTACATGTCGTCGGGGAATATTGTTTTAAATAAACTTACAAAACTAAATGAAAACTTGAATTAACTCAAAACGATAACAAACATATCCTATACTTCAACGTACTGTGTTGTCGATTACTTAAACTAACATTATTAAAATTATAATAAGAAATATTTAAATTTTATAAACATCTCAATGTTTATTAATCATTCTTATCTAGAATTATTTAATGAAATGTACCATTTCGTACTAACTAAATTAAAACTTCACTATGCAAGTTACATAGCTACTTGCACGTAATTTGACTCATCTCAACATATATATATATATATATATATATATATATATATATATATATATATATATATATATATATATATATAATATAGATATATGTATAAGAGTGATGGGAAGTAATTTGACCTACTTTTTTGAAATACAATAATGCAATCGTTAATTGGTTTTCAGGTCAGAAATCAGACTGTTAATTTTAAAAAGATTTAAAATTCCATTATTAAGTCGATATTTCGAAATATTTTATTTCTTCTTCTGGACTAATAATAAATTAATGATGAATTGAAACGGAATGTGACAATGTTACAATTAATAAGTATTGGTGAATGTATGAATAAATACATGTAAGAGGTACTTAAAACAGGAAATAATTAATGTACAAAATGGAGACGTTATTTTTAAAATGCACATCATTAATTTATTATTAGTCCAGAAGAAGAAATAAAATATTTCGAAATATCGACTTAATAATGGAATTTTAAATCTTTTTAAAATTAACAGTCTGATTTCTGACCTGAAAACCAATTAACGATTGCATTATTGTATATATGTATATATATATATATATATATATATATATATATATATATAAAATTTTTTTCTCCTCTTTCTTCACTATGGTACGTGTGTCAATAAAAACGAACTACAAACTTCAACATTTTCCATATATTTCGAATACGGTTGTATTCATCATCAGTGGAATTTAACAACAAAAGGAACTAAATTTGACAATTATGACAAATAATGTACAAGGTTACTATTTTAAATTTTCCAACATATTATTATAATTTATGGGTAAGCTTTCTAAATCTTTTTACTGTTACAAGAAATTTTGTTATTAATTTTATATGTAACATTTCTAAAATTAAACGTTTTTAAATTTGATTCTACATCTAAAATTTTGTGTTATCATATTGAAAGATGTGTCCTAAATCGTTTGAATGTTTAGCCAAAGCAGTACTTTTAGGTTTAACACGAACATCAGATTTATGTTGTGTTAATCTATTTTTAAAGGTTGTAAAGATGTTCCTATGTAAACTTTATCACAAGAATCACAAGGAATTTGGTAAATAGTGTTAGTTATGTTATTTTTCGAAATTTTGATTTTAATTTAGACATTAAATTTATACATCTGTTATTAATTGAAAATACCGGATTTAATTTAAATTTTTAAGTGATTTATATATTAAGCATTTTTATTGTTATAAGGAAGGGTATAAAAGTAATTTTGTCATTTTCCTTAGGTTCCTTATTCGTAGAAAATTATTATAAAAATATGAATTTGTTGTTTAATTATTTTCAAAATTAATGATTTTGGATAATTATTTTCAGTAAATGCTTTAATAATATTTTGATATGTTTAGAACGGAAATTTGGATCTGCGATTTTCAAACATCTTCCAATAGTATTGATAATGGTATTAATTTTGTAGCCTAAAGGATGGTTAGAATAAAATTTAAATACCTCCAGCTATGTGTAGGTTTTGGAACCAATCGATTAAGATTTGGTTATTTTTCGAATGACCAACGTGTCTAAAATGGTATTTGGTTATCTTTTGAATTTCAACAGTAAATTGTAATTTAGAATTAAAATTATTAAATATATCTAAAACTTCCTGAATCCTGTTTTTGGTATACTCATTAAAATATCATCCACATATCTAAAATAAAATAAAGGTGTGAAACTTAATTTGTCCAAACATATATCTTCCAAATATTCCATTACTAGGTTAGCTACGGTAGCAGAAATAGGCGATCCCATGGCACAACCATATGTTTGTTGATAAAATGATTCCAAATATTTAAAATACGTAGTCTGTAAACATAATTCTACTCCTCAATAAACTGGTGAATGTCTAATTGTGTGTGTTGTTTGATTAAATTCCATTTTGTTTTAAGATAATCGTTATTAAAGGAATAGGAATATTTGTGTATAAAGAAATAACATCCAAAGATATAATTAATTGTTCATTATCCAAATTTATTTTCTTAATTTTTTCTTTAAATTCCATAGAGTTTATTATAGAATATTCCTTTTTATTCAAAATATTTTGTATTATGTTTGCCAAAAATTTAGATAAATTATACGTAGGTGAATTTATTGAAGATATGATTGGTCGAAGTGGTCGATTTTCTTTATGAACTTTAGGCAAAAAATATATTTGTGGAACATTAGGATATCTACATTTTAAATTACTAAATTCATTTTCCGATAATTTTCCTTGATTGAACCAATTTTCAATTAATATGTTAACACTACTTATAATTTCTTTGGTTGGGTCTTTTTGTACAATCCTATACGTGTTTATGTCACTTAAATGTTAAAAAGTTAAAAGAAGAATATAACTTTAATTATAAAATTAATAATAATTGGATTAAGAATTATAGTGATAAAGTGATTCCTACTGATATTTTATATTGTTTAAGTTTGGGAGGAAGTTTCAATTTTCCTTTAATAGATAATATTAAAAATCACATAATTAAATCAATCACAAATATGGAATATTCAATTAAATCATTTTCTGACGCTAATAAAAGTAATATTAGAGAAACGTTTGTTAAGAATTTATGGACTGTTAAGAACTATAAAGAAACATTTGAAGAACAAAGAGTTAATAACTTTTTTAGACAAACCTATTACAAAGCTAAAAAATTTTTAAATCTAAATAATGATCTCATAGTAGTAAAGGCAGATAAAGGGCAAATAACCGTAATACTTAATAAAGAGGAATACGTAAATAAAGCCATGGAACATTTAAGTGACATGAACACGTATAGGATTGTACAAAAAGACCCAACCAAAGAAATTATAAGTAGTGTTAACATATTAATTGAAAATTGGTTCAATCAAGGAAAATTATCGGAAAATGAATTTAGTAATTTAAAATGTAGATATCCTAATGTTCCACAAATATATTTTTTGCCTAAAGTTCATAAAGAAAATCGACCACTTCGACCAATCATATCTTCAATAAATTCACCTACGTATAATTTATCTAAATTTTTGGCAAACATAATACAAAATATTTTGAATAAAAAGGAATATTCTATAATAAACTCTATGGAATTTAAAGAAAAAATTAAGAAAATAAATTTGGATAATGAACAATTAATTATATCTTTGGATGTTATTTCTTTATACACAAATATTCCTATTCCTTTAATAACGATTATCTTAAAACAAAAATGGAATTTAATCAAACAACACACACAATTAGACATTCACCAGTTTATTGAGGGAGTAGAATTATGTTTACAGACTACGTATTTTAAATATTTGGAATCATTTTATCAACAAACATATGGTTGTGCCATGGGATCGCCTATTTCTGCTACCGTAGCTAACCTAGTAATGGAATATTTGGAAGATATATGTTTGGACAAATTAAGTTTCACACCTTTATTTTATTTTAGATATGTGGATGATATTTTAATGAGTATACCAAAAAACAGGATTCAGGAAGTTTTAGATATATTTAATAATTTTAATTCTAAATTACAATTTACTGTTGAAATTCAAAAGATAACCAAATACCATTTTAGACACGTTGGTCATTCGAAAAATAACCAAATCTTAATCGATTGGTTCCAAAAACCTACACATAGCTGGAGGTATTTAAATTTTATTCTAACCATCCTTTAGGCTACAAAATTAATACCATTATCAATACTATTGGAAGATGTTTGAAAATCGCAGATCCAAATTTCCGTTCTAAACATATCAAAATATTATTAAAGCATTTACTGAAAATAATTATCCAAAATCATTAATTTTGAAAATAATTAAACAACAAATTCATATTTTTTATAATAATTTTTCTACCAATAAGGAACCTAAGGAAAATGACAAAATTACTTTTATACCTTCCTTATAACAATAAAAAATGCTTAATATATAAATCACTTAAAAAATTTAAATTAAATCCGGTATTTTCAATTAATAACAGATGTATAAATTTAATGTCTAAATTAAAATCAAAAATTTCGAAAAATAACATAACTAACACTATTTACCAAATTCCTTGTGATTCTTGTGATAAAGTTTACATAGGAACATCTTTACAACCTTTAAAAAATAGATTAACACAACATAAATCTGATGTTCGTGTTAAACCTAAAAGTACTGCTTTGGCTAAACATTCAAACGATTTAGGACACATCTTTCAATATGATAACACAAAAATTTTAGATGTAGAATCAAATTTAAAAACGTTTAATTTTAGAAATGTTACATATAAAATTAATAACAAAATTTCTTGTAACAGTAAAAAAGATTTAGAAAGCTTACCCATAAATTATAATAATATGTTGGAAAATTTAAAATAGTAACCTTGTACATTATTTGTCATAATTGTCAATTTTTAATATTAATTTTAGTTCCTTTTGTTGTTAAATTCCACTGATGATGAATACAACCGTATTCGAAATATATGGAAAATGTTGAAGTTTGTAGTTCGTTTTTATTGACACACGTACCATAGTGAAGAAAGAGGAGAAAAAAAAAATTTTATTAAATATTCGTCAAATAACTTTATATTAATAACTTATATATATATATATAAACGAATATCATTGTAAAACTGAATATATTAATTAATTTTTAAATGGTTTTGAGGCTTAGCACTTCTGTATTTCAAATAATGCAGTTACTACATGGCTTTTTCATAAAAAAGCACGTAAACCTAACATACTTGTACTTTAATGAACTTATTAAACCCTAATTAATTAATGTTTAAAGGATTATAACATTTAGACTTTTGATTATATTAAAGATCAAAGTAATAAACGCTACTAATTCGAAAGTTATAGTTAAACGTTTCTATAAATACGCACATATATATATATATATATATATATATATATATATATATATATATATATATATATTTGATTAATCACTTTGTTAGTCATATGATTTTTTACATTCTTAAATTTTATTAAAAACATGCATTATTGCACAATCAATTGAAATGACAGTAGAATACGGACACTTATTCCCATATTTTTGTTACGTCATACCCCCCACCCTGTGATGTCATGTGCTACGCCCCACCTATCCATCTGACCACCACCTCTCTCACATACTGCCTCATGCTGCGCACTCTGATTCCAGAGCGAAGGGTAGGCTACGCTCACTGGTTTCTGATTGTTCCCTAGATTCTGCTCAGGCAGGAGGAGATGAACAGGTAACTAGACATGGAAAACCCTGTATATTGCAGGAAATTTCCCAACCCTGGGTAGAAAGTACCCTGGAATTGGGAGGGGGCAGAATGATATGGTGCTTAACGAGAGACTGCGGTCTATTACTTTCCTTAAATAATTCCTTATATAGTTACCCCTTGGGTTCATATACCGTGGAAGTATATGACGAATAATTTTTGAGTTTTTTAAGAGTAACAAGTGATAGATTATGGACGGAAAACTGTGTTAATATTAATAACAGGTTTAATAGCGTGGAACGTTAGAATTCCGAAATGGATATCATAATCGAATTGGCAAAAGTTAAATCTAAAATTTAAAGTAAAAGTCAGGGTCAATGCAAGAAAGTAATTTGGGAAGTGTTTTTTTGTTTGTCTGCTCGTGCTCATGGGAGTGTGTTTGAATTTCAGTTTCAGTTGTTAGCCTAGGAATGATAAGGTTGTAGGGAGTGGTAGGGATCTCTCTGGTAGGGATTGTGTCGCCGTTGTGTGCATAATGTGTGATGTATGGTAAGTTTGCGTGTTGTATTGTGACTGGTGAGGCCAAGGGTATCTGAAAAGTAGCCAATGTATGCGTCTAAGTATTCGGCGCTCACAGGAGGCGATGGAGGAGAGTTGATTCGGGTTTATATCTGCGTATATGGGTGATCGGAAATCCTTCACACTGTATATGTATGTTTTGGAGGTATGTTGTAGTGTTTTAGGATGGCGATCTATGATTGATGCCGGAGCCCGCCCAGTAGGTTTTCTCGGTTTCGTATCCTGTCTAGTGTTCGTTTTGGGAGCCAGTTTAGGGTTCTGGTGAAAATGATCACTAAGTATGTGGCTTTTTCGTTAATAAAGGTTAAGGAAACGTTACTGTCGGCCAGGTTGGAAGATGTCTTTGTCATGGTTTGTTGTAGTGGGAAGAGGATCACTTGTTTTTTTTGGTTGGATTGCCGGAGATTCTCCACCTAGTTACAAAAGCTCTGAATGGTTTTGGATATAAGGTGGGAAGTCGTTCCACTGTTTGTGCTTGAACTGGATCTCAAATTGAGGATCTTCGGGGGATTGGAAAATGGCTTGAAGGCGAGGAGCGAACAAGTCGGCCTTCCCTTGATCGGTGGAGATTATGCAACGCTGTGGGTCTGTGAAATAGGAATTGGGGTTGCTTTTCTCCGGACCAGTTGATTGAGTTGTTGCCAGGAGAGCGGTAATCTAACTCTGAGGCGAGTTTCGTCCAAGATTCTTTGATGTGCTTGCTTGTTTCTAGCTTGGTTAAGGTGTGGAAGCGATTGTATTCCGTCTTAAGATCCGGATTTCTTGATCGCAAAAATTAACGCTAGATTCATCCTTTCTCTTTAATCCAGTTCACAATTTGCCGTGGAAGCGGTTTGTTGGAAATATAGATCTTTTTCAATGGGGCTGAGGTTTCGACCGGAAGGTAAGTCTCTGACGGTGATCTCGAGATCTTGGGTGGTTAGAAGATTAGGTATGGTAAGGAGATATGTTCGGGGAATACAAACCAATCTACACACGAAAAATCTTTGATGACCGTATATAGCAAAGGCACTAGGGGAGCTGGACAAAATGAAGTTTTGACTAGTAGTGGTATGTGACCCGATGTGATCCTAGCGTCTATAAAGCACTCTCGGACGAAATAGTGGGCTATGGGGTCGGAAACTAGGATGTGATCTATTATAAACGTACCTAAATGGTCGAAAAGTGTGGGTTGGTGACTCCCAAAAGTAGTAAGTGTAATAATGTCGATGATAGCCTGATTCCGTCGCCCAATTGCGAGCATTAAAACCACCTAGGATAGCTGTGTTGGGGTAGACTGGAAACATAAATTAGGAGGCCTTAGAAAGGATATTGGGTCCGGGCGGGTTGGAGTAAGAAAAGGAAACAGTGGGAGTGGGAAAGCACACGGTCACAGAAACACATTCTAGATAGCTGCGGAGTTAAAATTTGAAAACAGGTGCACGGGAAGCAATTTCTGATGATAAGAGCGGTTCCATGATATCCGTTTTGTGACCTTCTTTGCTGGTGGGAGTGTCAAGTGTTCAATTTAAGTGTGCACCTGTCTGTTAGTTTGGACTCTATGATTGAGAGTATGTTGTGTTTTGAAGTAAGTTTCCGATGAACGCCCCTGGCGTTAACTGTTCCTGCTATAATATCCATAATGGAAAGTGTTTAAGGCATGAGTTCTCGGAGAACGACAACCTTCGCACGAGTACCTGACACGCATATGAAGGTTTTCTGTTGAAAATGGGAGCGCGACAGGATACTATTCATCCTAATACGCTGTTCGGGCAAGATGCTGAACAGGAAGTGTGTGAGGCTTTGCATAAAGTGTTTGATGGTGAGTGTCCCAAGTCGGACTCTTCGGAAGACAGGTTTGGGTTGAGAATTTACGTTTTTGACGGGGAACTGGGAGATTCCCACCGATTCTGGCACTGGAGATAGTGAGTTGGGTGAGCTTACCCGCAATTGCTACAGTTTGGGTTACCGGCAGATTTTCAGGTACGTGATTAACTTTCGTTACAGTTGGGGCAACAAATGGAGCGAGCAGGGTACTCCTCAGCGGTATATCCTATATGTGTGCACGTAGGGCAACATTTAAGGAGGGGTGGTGGTATTGGGGGGGAGGGTTTGGATTGGTAGTGTCGCCAGAACAGGGCTCTACGTGTGAGGAGGAAATCGAGGGTGGTTTGAGATGGGGTGATGGAGTGTTGGTGGCCTTCGGGGTGATACCAATCTGCACACAGATGGTAAAGCAATGGCATCGAGGATCTCTTGTGCAAGGATATCCTTGGCTACGTAACGAATCACGCAGGAAAACGAGGGAAGTCTGGGAATGGAGTTTGAGGGACGCGGACCAGAGGGTTGTGCCAGAGTAACCATATGATCAGTCAAATGATGACGCAACCTAAGATGTGTATCTTCAGGAGTTTGAAAGATTTGAAGCAATTGAAAAAGGTTTTCAGTTTGGTAAAGGCTTTTGGGATATTGCGGTTGCAGTACCTCGAGGATTGGCAACGGCTTGGGTTTGGTAGAACGGGAGAATCGGTTCTGGTGTAGGGTGTGCTGTGTTTTTATGTTTTGTAGAGGTGTTGGAGCATGTGGAAATGAAGATCTTTGTGGAAGAAGTTTAGATGGATAAGGCGCTAGATTGGGATTGTGTGCGTGAGGAAGGTGGTGGTTAGTCAACCGCGACAGTAGCACGGTGACGGAATGTCGATTCTGCAAACTTAGATTTTTACTAGTGGTATTAGTCCCTAAAATAAGAAATATTGATACTCGATCTTTTGCAATGAATTATGATAAATTAACTGGACTATATACAGGGTTGCTCATTGGTGCGATGTTTCAGAAAATATGAGTTTTAGAAGGAAATGTTTTATATCAAAGTTTTTGGAGTATAAGAGGCGCGTATTTTAAAATTATTTTTTATACACGGGGCGCGTCATCAAAGTGTTGTAGTAACAAATTATGTTTTTTAAAATAGAGCCCCTCAATTTCTTACCCATGTTGGGATTTATCATCAAATTTTAATGTTAATTTATGTAAGATGTTTTATCTTAAAAATTTACGGTTTTCGACAGCTGCAGAGTTCCATAAAAATTTGTGCGGTACCTTAACCTCTGCGAATTTCGGAACCGGTATTGTGGGGCCCTAAGAAAACCTAATAAACTACGTTTTTAATTAAAAAAAAGTCCTCTACAACTCCCGAAATATTCATCCGAAGTTGTATGATTTCAAACCTCAATAACTTGCTTATTTCAAATGGAATACTCTAATTTTTACAACGTTTTCGGATTTATTGTCAAATTTTAAGGTCAGTTTATGTAAGGTCTTATCTTTAAAATTTACCGTTTCCGAATTATTTGGAAAAATTAAAAAACTATTTAATTTGTATTTTGATCAAGCCTACCGGCTATATGTTGAGATCGAAACAAAAAAATATCTGTTTCTGCCTGCGTTTTTTTTTCCGAAAATATACATGTCATAGTTGTTTGGAAAGAATAAAACCTAACTTTCTCCAAAATGTAATATTCTCCGACACATCAACTTTCATTCATAGTGGTAGCCCAAACTGTCATAATTTTCACTATTATGCAACGAAAAACCCAAAAATTGTAGGATTAGTTAATTCACAGCGACAGTGGACTGTAAATGTTTCGGGTGGTATTATGGGTGATTTTATTGTTGGGCCACATTTCTTTAACGGACATTTGAACGGTGCTGAATATTTGTATTTCTTGAAAAATGATTTGTCCAAATTTTGCAAAACATTCCGGGTGTTTTAAGGCAAAATATGCGGCTACAGCATGACGGTGGTCCTGCGCATTTTGCGTTAAATGACTACTGAAATCAAGAATTTGAAGGTTGATGGATAGGTCGTAACGGTCCCGTTCCTTGGCCGCCTAGATCAGCATGACGGTGGTCCTGCGTACTTTGCGTTAAATGACTACTTAAGTCGAGGATTTTGAAGGAAGATGGATAGGACGTGCCGGTACCGTTTCTTGGCCACCTACATCGCCAGACTTAATAAAATCAGATTTTTTTCTATGGGGTCACACTGCTGCAGAAGACAACGCGTTTAGACATAGCGTAAACATTGAGATGTTACGAGAAGTATACAGGTCTTTTCTGGAAGACTGTAATTGTGTTACGATCGAAATAGAGAATAGTTTGAATACCTCATTTGTGTAAAAATAATTTTCTACAGTTTAATGCATTTTTCGATTGGCAACATGTAGCCGGTTGACTTAATAAAAATAAAAATGAATTAATTGTTTTAATTTTGCCGAATAATTCGTGAACGGTAAATTTTGAAGATAGGATACCTTATATAAATTGACCTTAAAATTTGACGATAAATCGGGAGACGGTATAAAAATTACGGTATTCCATTTAAAATAAGCAACTTATTGAGGTTTGAAATTATGCAACTTCGGATGAATAATTCTGGGGTTGTAGAGGACTTTTTTTAAATGAAAGTACGTAAAAACGTAGCTTATTAGGTTTTATTAGAGCCCCAGAATACTGATTTCGAAATTCGCAAAGGTTAGGTTACAGCACCGATTTTTGTGGAACTCTCAAAATTTTCATATTTTTCCAAAATATTCGAAAACCGTACATTTTTTAAATCTTCTTACATAAATTAACATTAAAATTTGACCATAAATCCGAATATGACAAAGAAATTGGGGGGTTCTATTTTTAAAAAAACATAATTTGTTACCTCGCACCCCGTATACTGGAAAATAATTTTAAAATACGCACCTCTTAAACACCAACAACTTTTATAGGGAACATTTCCTTCTAAAATTCATATTTACTGAGATATCTCACTTTGACGCACTAATGAGCAACCCTGTAGTGCACGCGAACTAAGCGTTACTAGATTCGAACTAGAATCCGTCACCAATAATATTAGGCATCTAAATAAGACAATGTTATATGCAAAGCAAGGAAATTGTAGAAGTGTTAGTAATATCAGTGACGCAACAACTTTGTCGAGCGCCGTCGTGCAAAAACAAAAAGTGCGTCTTTATACATTGTTATAAAATAGTAGAATTTTTTTTTGTTTTAACTTGTAACAACCCTTTTCTGAGTTGTATTAAAATATACCTTAATTTAAGGTCTTTCATTCGTTCTGTTGTAAATATAAGAAAAAGTTTTTAATTATTGAAATATAGGTGTGAGGTAGGCAACTTAATTTGCATATCTTCATAGTGCATATTTGCGTAAAGGTTTGTATTTTCACCATAAATTATTGTCTTCTGATCATTTGAGTTGCGCAACGCGTCATGATCATCTGACATAAGCCTCCATTTTTTTTCACTTCCTGATGCACATTACAGCAGGGAGCTTTGTTGTGGTTTTTACCCTAAAATTTATGTGAAAGTGCCATTAATTTAATGGTAAGATATCTTTTAACTTGTAATACAAAAAATTAAAACATTTGCTCTTTTCAGGCACTTTTTTTTTACTACATTTTTATTTTTTTTACTGCACTTTTTATTTTACTTCGATTTACAATTTAATTACATTTTAAGTACACATTTAATTTTACTATTGTGTACGTTTTCATTTCATGATTGCAATTTTTGCATTTAAAACTTCAAAATAATGCAATAAATATTGGGTTCAAAATTTCAAGAAGAAAATTTATAAGGATAATTCCATTTTTTTGGGTGTGGCTGATAGCATTATTTCAAGATATTGCACAATAATGGTGCAAGAATGACATCACCTTGGTTGACCGTTTCGTAAACATTTAGATACCAGAGGTTATTAAAAAATTTGTACACAAAAAATTTTACAAAGGTATTTATGTAATGATTTTTTTAATTTAAGGATAGCTTTAAGATCTATTTTATTTAATCATATCTCATATTAACTGTGAATAAACATAATTGTATATTTTTATTTTCTTACATTTTCATAAGTTTTAGTGTAAAACTCGGTTTAGTTGTTCCGAGATAATTAAAAAAAATAACTTGGCGTCCGAGATTATTTTTATTAGTGTTACATACAATTTTTTTTATTATTTATGTTCGGTGGAAGTAAGCGAGCAGATTTAGTGGTAATCAAGCAAATCAAAATTATTGAAACGGCCCAATTGAATTTACCGACTTGAGTCAAAGGCATTATTTGTGGTGAATGGTTTGTATCTCCAGTCAGTTTGACGACTTGTGTTTTGGAGAACTATTTACACTTATTTCTTTATTTCATTATTACTTACATTTATTTATTATTAAATTTATTATACCATTTACACCACCACCTATTTCATAAACTTCTATCTTGCACACATTCAGCTTAGAATTTATCAAGTTAAACTCATACGAATACTTACCGAAATGATCAAATCTGTTAATAGAAATGAATTAACATGAGATGTTAGATAATGGATAACATTATTTTTAAAATAACAGTATACAGTAATTTTTAATTTTAAAAATTTTATTCATAAATGCAAAAATTTGACAGAACTGGACTTTACGCGCTTTGTTTTTTGAAAATTGTTGTATTAACGTTTCAATGTCTCTTGAATTATAGTAGACTCGATTGAAATGATGGCAAGATTTTCCAATCGTTCTTGTGCTATAGTAGAACGTAAACAGATTTTAATTATTTTTAATTTGGAAAACGATATTTCCGCTGTGGCTATGGAAACACTGGCATTGTCAATAAAATTAGTAATTCCACAAAAATGTTTGGGTAAGAATAATGTAAATTATTAGTTACAATGTAATTTAGGGTAGTAATTGTCGAATAAGGGACACTTTTCTCAAAATTCTGCAAAAACTGCAATTCTTGGAGTTCTATCCCATTTATATCAAATTCATTTCGATTTTTATCATTCATTATACCCTCAAGTTTTATACAAAACTGTAGTTGTTCCGATTCAGAGTGACTGTTAATTTCCGAACAGTTCGAATCTATCTTTACAAGACGTAGTAATATTTCTCAAATTCAAAAAACAATGTACTTTAAATTTTAATTCTTCATTTTGTATTGGTTCATGATCACCTTCGTAAACAAATTGTTTTGCAACTTTTCGAGGTCTTAAAATGCCTTCATCATTAAATTTTGGATCGATATCTAATAAAATCGCGAATTTTATAGCTTCTTCTAATAAATCATTAACACTGTTATTTGAACGACAGTTTTTTAAAAAAATCTATTAAATTACTTAAGTTTGAGTTTGTAAAATTTTGGACACTATATTATCTTTGCTTAATATATTAAACCATAAAATCATCATGCATACAAATTCAAATTTTTTTAACTTTTTAGCAAGTGCCATAGCTACATTTTTTACAGTATTATTAAAAATTTGCGCAGAAGTAATTTCAAAAAGAGCATAGTATATTTCGCCTAGTTGATACATTAAAGGTGTTATAGAATCAATTCGGCTAGACAATCTCGTATTTGACAACGGCTTTAAAGTCAAATTTGATACATGTTTTTTTCAAAATCGCCCATCGATGGGTTGAAGTTATCAAGTTCTTGAAAATTTACAAATACTGTATTTGACTTTGCGCCACCGTTAACGACAAGGTTCAAACTATGGTTACAATAGGGTACAAAGAATGCTCTTGGAGGGATATTTACATTTTTTCTTGTAAACCAATATGCTTACCCGTCATGTTTGCCCCGTTATCGTAGCCTTGACCGCGTAAATTAAAAATATCTCATCCATTCTAATGTCGATAACAAAAAAATTGTTAAACCTTCACCGGTAACATCAGTAACAGAACAAAAAGTTAGGAAGTGTTCTTTAAAACATACTCAAATCTGTTCTTGGTCGCTGGCATCGTGCGCTTTCATTTGAGACCGGATGACATCTTCAGTCATAATAGGATCTAATTTTGCCATCATTTCGATACATTTGGAAAAGTTGCCATTATTTTTTTTCATATAATTAGTAGTGTATCGAAGGGCTAAGTTCTGTTCAGCCAAAAATTGAACCGTATAAAAATGCGCTCAATAACGGCATGCCAAAATTTTGTTTCTTTATTGAAAATCTTTTGTGCTTCAGGATCTACAGTTTTCTTCTTTTTCATTCGATTTAAAAGATCTGCCCATTGCTTCAAATTCTGAAAATGTAACTTACCTTTTTCGTAGTAACTTAAATGTTCACTTAAATGTAGCAAATCATTAAACCCATTATCGTTACTTAATTTTATAGTTTTCGCAGAATTTGCAAGATTAAAGATTTTGCAACAAAAATAATATACAGAATTCTGTTCTTTAGAATATAACATTTCTCGTTTAACTGTTTCATTATTATGTAAAATTCTAGTAAAATAAGTGTCATAAAATCGACGTCCTGATTTGTCCCTAGGGTAAATATGATTTTTAATCTGATAATGAACTGGTCCATTATCTACTAATAATCGAATATGATGGGGAAATAAAACTTTTGGCCATAACCCTGGATTCTAAGAAAGTGGCAAAAATTTCTCTTTACCGTCATCAAGTTTACAGTCTTTGATGGAAGTTGATTGTAGCTGAATATTGACACTGCCTTCAAATTCCTTCTCCAGCAGTATTCATCGGTAGTTGAGCATACTACAGGAATAAAAAAATCGGACACCATTTGGCTGCTATTTGGTTCAGTTTCTATTTGCAAAAATAAGTTTGAATTTTTAAGTATTTCTGAGGTGGCGGCAAAACTTTAAAGTAGTTTCTTTAAAACAAGATGGGTAACAATTAAAAATATTTAGTGCTTCAAATTGAAAAAAAAATTAATTATAAACAGTTACTTTTCCACCAAATTGATTATAAAACTTATTTAACTTACCTTAGATAGAAGCTTTTAAGTAATCAATTCGAACTAATAACTAACTAAGTAATAAACGGTTAAACGAACACATAATTTACTAGGTAAATAAATATCACTATTACAATTATTTCTTCACTCTTTCAGTCTTGGTGGTTAGTGCTACTAACCACCTATTTCTGGATTTTTAAATTAAAATCCGCGCCATCTGGTGTCAATCGGATGACTTATCGTAAATGTTCGGACCATGCTTGACAAGTTCTGACCAGTTAGTTGTATAGTGAGTGTAAGACAGTGTACTTGTGTTGAATTGAATAGTGCAGTAACGTACTCTTTTTAATGTTTTTGATACAAAAATCTGTGAAACAGGTAAATAAGCTTTTTTCTTCAATATTTTTTACACAATGTCTTCTTATATATTCATTATATATGTATATATATATATATATATATATATATATATATATATATATATAAAAAAACAGTATTAGTTTTGTGTTTTTGATGTGCAATCACAACGAAAATTCAGTGGTTAGTAAACTAACAACCGTGACTGTTGCGGGTTTATGGTCATAATCTACATGAAACTTATGCATGTAACTAAACGTGTTTTTTTCATATTTCTTACAGCATGTCGCGCTGGATAACAGTTAGAGAAATAGAAAATCACTGGTTGGAAGACATTCCTTTGGGTAACGAGAGTATTTGTAGCGATGAGGATGACGCAGAAGATACAGAAGATCAGCCAAATCCACCGGTATTATTAGGCGATTCGATTGGAAAAGTTCATGTAACCGACTATAATAACTGTAATTCCGATGATGATGATCTTCCTTTGGCTAGCTTAATATAACGGAATAACAAACCGATTACAACAGCTCCAAAATGGAAGAAGAATTATAGAATGGACATTCCCGGAGAGTTTTCTGAAAGTGTGGGAATAGCTGATCAAATTCTTAGCATGGAAAATGTGACACCTTGTTTACTATTTCGCCTTTTTTGGACGGAGCATTTACAAGACATTTTATGTTTCCAAACTAACCTTTTCGCTACTCAGTCCGGAAAACCTTATACAGCCACCATAATAGAAGAACTTGATACTTTCATTGAACTTAGTGATGGGTATTAAAAAATTGCCAAGCTACAGAGATTACTGGTCTTCAGCACCTGATTTGCATGACAGCTATGTTTCGAAGTTCATGAGCTTCAATAGATTCAGTTGGCTTTTGAATTACTTGCATGTAAATGACAATAGTGTAATGCCTAACAGAAATTGCCCAGATTTTGACAAACTTTTTAAAATTAGACCTCTACTCGACATTTTGAAAACTAATTTTCAAAAGCACTACAAGCCATCAGAAACAGTTGCGATTGATGAAAGCATGATCAAGTTCAAAGGAAGAAACTATTTGAAACAATATATGCCGAAAAAACCGATTAAACGAGGGTACAAGGTTTGGATGAAGTGTTCTCAGTCAAGTTATTGCGTAGATTTTGATATTTACACAGACAAGCAAGGTACAAACGTTGAAACTGACTTAGGTGGTAAAGTTGTGAGAAAATTTTGCGAAAATTTGAAAAATAAAAATCATAAGGTTTATTTTGACAATTACTTCAATAGTTATCCTTTGCAAGTAAAATTGCGAGAGGACACAATTTTCGCCTGTGGAACAGTGAATTCAAACAGAAAGTTCTTGCCAACGCTAAAAGAGGATAAATATTTACAAAGAGGCGAACATGATTATCAGATTAGTGACACAAAAGAAATGGAAAGACAAGAGATCAGTATTTATTTTGTCAAACTATCATGATCCTAAGAATATAGGAAAAGTTAACCGTAGAGAGCGCGGTGGTACCAGTGTTGAAATATCCTGTCCAGAAGCCGTGAAAGACTACAATGCGAATATGAATTTTGTTGACAAATTCGATCAACTAAAAGGAAGTTATGCTGTTGATAGAAAATCCCACAAGTGGTGGCACAGGATTTTTTTTCATTTCCTTGATTGTTGTGTTGTCAATACCTTTCTAATTTATAAAGAACTGCAATCTTCTTCACGCCCGGATCTAAGCACATTGACTCTGAAAGAATTCAGACGATGCATGTACCAGGATCAACTAGCGCGAGCATATGTCAGAGATAATCAAAGTCCCCGATCAGAAAACAGCAACCGTAGTTCCACCGCCTCTTCTCCAGGACCTGCATTTATACAACGACACAAGCCTACAGTCCCTCAAGAAATTCGTCTAGAATGCAGTCGCCATCAACCTGAGAGAAGTACTTCGAGACGATGCTGCAAATGTAGCAATAAATTATATCCAGTGCGTACTATATGGCAGTGTAATACATGTAAAGTACCCCTTTGTTTGCCTACGCAAAGGAAACACATGTTTTGCAGATTTCCATAAAAAGTAATTTTTACGTTATATTTGCCTGTGAAAAAATCATTATAACCACTAATATTAATAATTAATATGCATAATCCAACACAGTTTTGTTTGTATCAATAGTCATGGTGGTTAGTATCACTAACCACCTCATTCTACGAAAACCTTAATACCTAAAATTTTTTTTTCTACTTTCTGTTATATTTTAGTTGTAAATGATGCTAAAACTAAAATTAAAATGTCCGAAATATTCTGAATGTAAAAACGTGACTGAAAGAGTTAACTAATTATCAAACGGTATGATAATGTAATAAATATAAAACAAATCTATCAAATAAACTCTTCTTATGTAGGACGTCCAAATACAAGTCGCAGAATGCAAGTTACAACACGAATAATTGTATACTCCTTAAAATACAAATTGAAACGCAACACGACAAATGACTAAGCCTTTATTATGAATAAAGAATGATTTATCTATGTTTATTATTATTTTTTTTTTTTGAACAAAATAAAACTCGCTGAAATTGCAGGCAGAAAACTAATTATTGTAAAATAATAAATAATTACTACTATTTTCGTTTTCAAATGACTGGAACACAATTGTATTTTTTGTATTGTTGAAAATTAAAGAGAGGCATCGACAGGCGCCTTTGCATCTACGGTGCCCTCGTGCAACGTACGAGTTGCCCACATGGACGCCGCGGGCGTGAATAAGATTTATAGTAACGATACATATCTTATCTTTTTTAATCACCAAAGTGTACAAATTTGGTACCTATATAAAAAAAAAGAATATTGGAAAATAATAATAAAGCAATTTCCAGCGTTAAAATGAAAAAACCGGATATTTTTATATAAAACTAATGTTTATCTGAACTAGATCTTGTGTTTTAAGTATGATCGAAGTACAGCAAATATTTATTTGCTGCTAATAAAATTAATTTGAAATAATGTACATAAGTAGTATACAATTAGAACAGAACAAATCTGGGAATTTTACCGAAATATAAACAACAGGTTCAATACTTCATTTAAAATACACCCAGGGTGCTATTAAATTTTCTCAAACTAGCATAACCAGGTGTTCACGGTTCGCGGATTAACCAGCATTGCCAGCCCTAATTTGTTGCATTCATTTTTTTACGAGAAAATAATTACAAGAATGTTATCAGTAAATTAACTATTTTAATTAAATAAAGTAGCCTTTGAGTAGCAGGGTTTTCTAAAGTACAAAGTCGGCAAGTAATTTACGATAAACACATATGAAAGGAACGTACATCATTACGGTTGAAAAATTAGTCATGACGGATTTCTTGGTATGTATAATCAAAATTAGCTGACTAAGTATAAAGAATCGTTGAACTGTATATCTATCTATCCATCTATTCACGGCTTTACCTTACTATCGCAGTGTTCGTAGAAAGGGGTTTGTAAAGCGTTTTCAAGTCGCTTAGTGGGACGATTATGTGTGCTTGCAGTTCGCCATGAATCATCCCTAACTCACAGTCTCCTAACAAGGTTTTGGCCATCGCCCAAGTTTTACTAAAAGTAATTCACAATGTTTGCCTTTACTTTGTGATACTGAAGATTTAAGGTAGTAATATGCAAAACAAGCTGAAAATACGGTATTTGTTCAGTTAAATATAGCCACATGCCATCTGACTTGAATACATGAAATTTTACTTTGCATTTAGAAAAAAAATTTTATTATGACAGTAATTTATTTTTAGTGGTTTTCATTTAAATTTTATTAAGCAAACCGGAGCATTTCGTTTTAATATACTTCTTATGTGATTTGTGTTAATGTAATATCAGGAGTGTATGTCAAAAAGCGCACATTTAATATTTGTATACAAGTTTTGACTTAATTAGTTTCTCAAATTTGGAAGCACTAACTGGAGCTCAACTCTCATAAATTTCTCGGTATGTTAAACTTGTGACAAGCGTTGCTTTTATACATTTGCAGAAAGCTTCTTAATTCTGTACATTTTATTTAATAAGGGAGAATATTAAAAACTCAAATTTTTACGGAACGTTTGTGTTGATAAAATATTAATTGTTAACGTATTAATGAAAAATCTAAAATACTAATTTATATACTCAATATAGCATATATATATATATAGTATATCTCAATAATGTTTAAGGTATTTCTAATTATACGTGAGTGTGTGACTCTGACAGTAGTTTCTAATGATTTCACATATGCGCATGGTTTCAAGACGCCTGAAGTGATGTAGACGATAAATCAAAGCGTTTGCTAGCATAATTAAGATTAATCTAATTATTATTAGAGATATGTAAATTTTGTAGTATTTTTTAGTTTTTAAGAATAAACTTTTCATTGCAGCCGCAACAAGAAAAACATATTATTTTCAAAACTTAGGATGTTGTTCATGGCTGTATGTATTAGTGGTTCCTAGAAAACAGCCAATGGCATGCTTGAAATATGATTAGCATTTAATCTCCTCATTTTCTGGAATTGGTATGCTAAATAACTGTCATCGATCTACAAAATCACATGCTTAACCGTAAAATATATATATGC